>CAUYUJ010016940.1:0-15000 GCA_963575745.1 Prorocentrum cordatum
CCTACTCCTCCTCCTCCTCCTCCTCCTCCTCCTCCACCTCCTCCTCACTCTCTCCTCCGTCTCTGCTCGTCCCCCTCTGGACGCAGGGGGTCCTGAGGGGGGTGTCACTGCCGCCCCCCGCCGCCCGGCGCCGGCCCTCCCCGGGGCAGCACGGGGGCGGCTCGAGCCGCTCTTGCGCCGCGGGGGGAGCGCCGAGCTTGCGGTCGGTCGCCTCCCTTGGGCGGCGAGCGAGGGGGGGAAGGTGAGAGGGAGAATCGCAGGCCTAGAGGTTGACACGAACACAAATATCGGCGGTATGCTTCCACCGAGGGAAAAAGATCACGATCTTGGCGATGGTGGTAATCTTCTGGCTGCCGAGGTGGCCGAAATATTACCACCAACTCCGAAATCCAGGATCATCTTTCCCCCTGTGGAGGCAGCCCCCTGTGTTGGTGTTGGTGCCCAGTTCCAGGCCTCCAAGAGAAGGCCCTCCGACAGAGGGAGCTCCTCGACGACTCAAGCAGGCGATCGTTTTCTTCTTCCCCGTTTTGCCGATCGGCGCGGGCCCTCGACCCCGCCCCTCCCCCCCCGGAGTAGATCCTGGCTGTTTGGAGCGCCTGTTTCGAGCAAGTAAGTGGGGGTCTCTCCCCCACATGACACATGGTTCCAAACAGTCGCATTCAGCAGAGGTCCGGAGCCAGACCCCCCCCCCCTTCCGCTCAATGTCGAAACGCCGAATAAGAAAACGCTCACCAGGCAGGTTCCTCGACGATCTGCTTCTGCAACGGCTCTCGACTCAAGCTGGCACTCCTGCAGAGAAAGAGCTGGTGAAGGGCTCTCGATTCAAGCGAAACTCCACCTGGAGAGGACGAAGAATGCCGGCGGCGAGCGAGGGGGGGAAGTGAGAAGGAGGAGGCCCTCCTCAGAAGGCGACGGGACTTCTCAGAAGAGCTCCGGCCCTCTGAGGGGTCTTCGGTGCCCCGGGGGCAAGCCCGGAACACCTCTCAGAAGGCCAGGGGGCCTCCGAGCCTTCCGAGAAGGCCTCCTCCCTCTCGCTCCCCCCCAGGCCTCGCCGCCGACCCCTCTTCCTCGCCTCCGCGGCGGGAGCTTTTGGAGGGCACGTCGCTCCGCCGGCTCTGGCCCAGCGCGCCTCGGCGCGACACCGCGGCGATATTGCCCGCGGCCGCCCAGGGGCAGGGCGAGCGCAGCGGCACGCTGGCCGCTCGCAGGGGGCAGCGTGTCGCCGGGGCCGCCACCGCGGCACACTGAGGACCCCAGGGGCGGGGCAAAGGGGGGGGGAGCCGTTCCCATACAGTGGGGGCCCATGCCAAGAAGCACCCTGCTCGCCTCCAGGGTGCCTTTGGTTTCTCGGGTCTCGGAGGTTTTGCGACGGGAGGCGTGGCCTTCCCACACCAAGAGTCAATGGGCATCCTGGGGTCTCAGGATAGGGTTTCTTGTGGGAAGTTTCTTGTGGACGGGCCTCCGCTGTAGGGGGTCCAAACTTCACCGTCTCACCGCCCATCGCGGGGTGGGTGCCCCAGCGTGCCAGCGTCCAAGAAACCGCTGTGTCGACATCGGAGGCCGCGGACAATAGATCGTCGGCTCCAGTTCGCTGTCGGCTGTTCCTCGCCAGTTCTTTTGGCCAGTTGTCCTACCCAGTTCCATTCCACATGAAGTCTGGTCATCTTACCGCTCCCTCGTCTTCCCCCTCCTCCTCGCCATAGGAGAAGGAGGAGGGATGAGGGGAAGGGAGGGTGGAGGGAGGGAGGGAGGAGGCAACTGGGGAGGGAGGATAGACAGGAAAAACGGTAATCCCCGGCAGAAGGCTTTAATGCCTCGCACACGGGCTCAATCCCCGGAAGCCAATTTCAGTAACTCCCAGCCTTTCAGCCAAGAATTTCTGTGGTGCCCGTCCTCTCCCTGCCGACAAGCTTCTTGGGCGTTCCGACAGGTACCTTGGGCCTCCGGACTGGTCTCTTGGGCCATCCCGACAGGGCTTCTGGGCCACCGGACGAGCTTCTTGGGCCTCCCGGGAGGCGCCTTAGGGTTCCCCCGACTGGCTGCTTGGGCATCCCGACAGACATCTTGGGCCGTCCGGGAAGCTTCTTGGGACCCCTGGCAAGCCTTTGGGCCCTTTGGGCGGCCTCTTGGACCTCCAAAGAGGCCTCCGGGGCCTCCCGGCACACGGGTTCAATCCCCGGAAGCCAATCTCAGCATCAGCTTTGAAAGCTAAGACTTGCTGTGGCGCGTTTTTCTTGGGCCTGCCGCAAGGCTTCTTGGGCGTTCCGACAGGCCTATTTGGCCCTCCCGACAGGCCTCTTGGGCCCCCCCCCCGAGGGGCCACGACACGCGCGACAGTTGCGCAAAGATGCCGCGCCCAGCCGCTGCCGCTAGGGCCTTCGGCGGGGTCCCCCGTCGAGCCGCGAACTGCGTGAGGGTTCTGCAGGTGCCGCGCGCGGCCGCCGCCTCTGGGGCCTTCGGTGGAGGTCCCCATGGGGCCACGACGCGCGCGAGCGGTGCCCAAGTACGCGCGCGGCCGCTGACGCTGGGACCTTTGGCGGGTTTCCTTATTCGGGCCATCGAGCGCGCGAGGGGTGCGCAAGTGCCGCCCGCGGCTGATGCCGCTGAGGCCTTTGATGGAGCCTGGGGAGTGCAAGTGCCGCGCGCGGCCGCTGCTACCGCGGCCTTGACGGTGTCGAAGAGGCGTTATGATAGGCCTCTTGGTTCTCCCGACAGGCTTCTTGGGCCTCTTTCGAAAGGCCTCTTGATGGGCCTTCCGGCAGGCCTCTTGGGCCATTCCGATGGGCTTCTTGGGCCTCCCGATCGCCTCTTGGACGCCCCTTGGGCTTCTTGGGCCTCCCAGCTTGCCTTTTGTGGTTTCCGGACAGGCCTCGTGGGCCTCCCGACATGCCTCTTGGGTCTCCCAACAGGCCTTTTAAACCTTTCCGACTGGCCTCTTGGGCCTTCCCGACAGGCCTCTTGGGCGGCCTCCCCCAAAAAGGTTCCTTGGGCCTCCCGACAGGCCTCTTGCTCCTTTCCGAACGGTTTCTTAGGCTTTCCGTCGGGCCTTTCGGGCCTCCCGACATGCATCTTGGGCCTCCAAACAGGCCTTTTGGGCCTCCCGACGGGCTTCTTGAGCCTCCCGACGGGCCTTTTGGGCTTCCTTTGGTTTTACGAAAGGCCTCTAGGGTTAAGCCGGGCATGTGTATCTACAGGAGGAGTATTCAACCTGATATTGCCACGAACCCCGACCTGAAAATGGAGGTGGGGATGATTGGTGAGAGCGGCAGGGACAAGGAAGGAGTGGCATGTTGTGGGCTTGATTAGACGACGGGGAAGACGTCCGACGAAGAAATATGTATAATCGTGGTTGGTCTCTCGGGGGTTTCTGGGAGACTGTTTTGAGGCCTCTTGGGGGCAGTTTTGGGGCATCATTTGGTCTTTTTGGACGCCTATTGGGGCCTCTTGGGGGCCTCTTGGGCGTTTCTTGGGCTCTCTTGGTGACCTTTTGTGGCCTCCTGGGGCTCTCTTGAGGCAGAAGGCTCGAATTCTCGGTTCGTGGTCCCGCTCTTGGGCCCGTCTCGGGGCCGTCTTGGGGCCCTCTTGGACCGTCTTGGGCGCTTCTTGGGCCGTCTTGGGGCCCTCTTGGGCAGTCTTGGGGCCCTCTTGGGAGCCTCTTGGGCCGTCTTGGGGCAATCTTGAAGGCTTCTTGGGCCGTCTTGGAGCGTCGGAAAGCCGAAGAGGCGCGAAGTCCAAAATCCTTCAGAAACCGTCGTAAAATTATTGACTTTCACCTCTTCGGGCTCTCTTGGGCGTCTCCTTGGAGGTCTCTTGAGGCGACTTGGCGGCCTCTTGGGCCGTCTTGGGCCCATCTTGGGCGTCTTGGACCGATCTCTCGGCGACTCGTGGCCCTCTTGGGTCACCTTGCGGACCCTCTTGGAGCCGCCCGTGCCTCCCAGAAGTGCGTCTGCAGAAATGCGGCCGTCTTCTGCGGACTTCCGCCGGCGTTCCGCGCGTGGCCTGGGCCCTGTCCCGGGGGGTCCCCCCCCAGACCTCCCCAGGGGACTACACAACGGGAACCCCTCCGCCAGGTCGGGGAAAAATAGTCAAGAAAGAATATGGGAAGAATCTCTATACTATTTCTGGTTCTGCCTGAGCGTTTGTTGCTTGCTTCTCATCTGTCTTCCAAAATCCGCCTGTAGGAGGACATGCCCGGCCTAATTCTAGGGCGTTCCGACAGGACCTTTGGGCCTCCCGGCGCTCCCTTTGGGCCGCTCGACGCGCTTCTTGAGCGTCGCGAACATGCTAAGCATGTGTCCGCATCCACGAGACCCGGCCAGCGTTTGTTTCATGTCACGCAGCATTGTAAAAGTCCGGCGGGCAGATCATGCTCCGTCAGCGGACGAGCGCCCGTCGACGGATTGTGAGCACATACGCATATATATATACACATATATACATAAATACATATATACATATATATATGGTTATATAAACATGTATAAATGTGTATATATATATATAGATGTATGCACACACATATATATATATATATATATACATACATACATATGTACATATGCACATACATACATCCAAACATACATACATACATACATGCATGCATGCATGCATACATACATACATACCTACCGACAGACAGACATATATGATTAAATATGTATCGGAGTACGCCGGGGGAGGGTCCGGAACCACGACCATTGGTTTGCATGGCGGTCCAGGGGTCCCTTGAGGGCTCCAAGAGTTCCCAGAAGGGGCCCAGGACCCCCCCAGAGACACCCAAGCTGGCCCAAGAGGCTCCCAAAGCGCCCCAGGTTGTCTGGAAGATGGCTGAAGAGCGCACTGAAATGGCCTCAAGGCGGCCCACGAGCGCTCGAAGACAGCCCAAGACCGCTCCTAGACGGCCACAAAGGCCCTCAAGCGGTCCAGGAGGCCGCCGAGAAGGCCCCCCAAGGGCAGAAATCAAGCATTCCCGATGGAACAATTCATTTTCCTGCGAATATGTTTCGTCAGTCCTAACAGCGGCCACGACGGCCCCAAAGGCTACCAACACCTGCCCCAGACGGTCCAAGATGGCCCCAAGAGCCCCCAGGGGCACCAGAGGATCCTTATATATTGCCGGAGAGGGCCCCACGAAGGCCCCAAGACGGGCTCAGCTCCCCATGACAGGACGGCCGAAATGGGCCCCCAGACGGGCCAAAACAGGCCCAAAAGGATTCCCCCAAAACGGTCCAAGAGGCCGCCGAGACGGGTCCCCCAGGGGCAGAGATCAACCATTCCCGATGGAAAAATGCATTTACCTTGGATGTTCGCTTTTTCAATCCTAAGCGGCCACGACGGCCTTAAAGGCTTCCTAAATCGGCCCCAGGCGGCCAAAGAGGCGCCCAAGAGGGCCCCAAGACGGCCTGAAGAGAGCTTCACGCAGCACGAGAGCTTCAAGACGGCCCAGGAGAGTCCCCAGGGGGCCCGAGGGGGCCACCCGAGGATCCCGACATGGTCGGAGAGGGCCCCAAGAGGGCCCCAAGATGGGCTCAGCTCCCCATGACAGGCCAAGAGGGATCCACGCAGTACACATTCGCAGCGAGAGATGGGTTCGCCCTTCATTCCATTGTACACTTCAACGATGGCGATGTCGATAATATGTTTGACTTTGGTCTCTTTCATTTAGTTGCGGCAGGAAACCATGGAGGCCAGCCTTGTACAGCGTACAGGAATGATTGTTTGGTCTTCGCGAGTCCACCATGGACACCTGCGTCGTGGGGGGGGGAACAGACGGCCCAAGAGGCACCCAGGACCGCCCAAGGTGGCCGAAGAGAGCGCCAACAGGGGCCCCGCGGGGGGAATTCGAACCCACATTCGGAGGCCTCCGCCCTAAGAGGGCCCCGACGATCGCCAGCAGGCCTCCAGGATGCCCCAAGACGGCTCCAAGAGGACCCTCAAGAGGACCCGAACAGGCAAAATCGCCCCGCTCCCGTGGGAAAGCGTACATTCCTATCGCAATCGTTGTTTTCACGTGCCCAGCGCCCAAGACGGGCTCAGAGGCCCATAGGAGAGCCCCCCAACGGCCGGATGGGTTCCCCTGAGGGCCCTCAGACGGCCCAAAAAGGCCCCAAAACGGCCCAAGAGGCACACAGGACCGCCCAAGAAGGCCCCAAGAGGGGCTCGGGAAATTCGAATCCATATTTCGAGGCTTCGGCCCTAAGAGGACCCCGAAGATCGCCAGCAGTTCCGCAAGGACCCCCCACCCGAGAGGACCCAAGAGGGCCACAAGGGGCTCCGAAGAGGCCCCGAAAGGCGTCCCAAGAGGCGTCACCATTGTTTCCAACAGGCTGCCCAGAGGTTCCCCCAGAGACGCGAACAGGCATTCACGAAGTTTCGCACCAACAACCCAGGCTCGGTGGCAAGATGAGCAGAAGGCCACCAGGAGGGGCACACGTGGACGAGGGGCAGGAATGCCTTTCGTTTTAGTGTATTTTTCCTACTGTTCGTTCCCACGGACTCCACTTCCCCTTCTGCTCCTGCACCTCCTTTCTGCTCTGCCCTCGCACTCGCTCGCCGCCGTCATGCTCCTGGACTCTTCTCCCCTTTCTCGCCCTCCAAACCGCCCCCTCGTTCTCTTCGTCGTCCTCCTGGAGCCCCCCGTGCTCAGGGAAGGGTTCTTCACTACCCATTTCCGCAGCGCATCCGGGCTAAAGTCATATCCGCAACCGTCGCCCAGCCCTCGGCATCTGAGTGCGCGCTGGGATTCCCGAGAACCTGAGAGCGCGCGACGGTCTAGTACATATATATATATATATATGCACAACGCCTGCACCGCACAGTTTGCGGCACATCAACCAAGACACCTTCGTCAAGTTTTCTGGGTGTAGCAGCTTACCAGGAGTCGTTTCCAGCGCGTTGTGGTTGCAAGTTTAATCCTCAATATATTGATAACCTGGCACGAAGCCGCACTACTTCAACCTCATGCCAAACACATGAGCGTGAGCTGAAACCGCATGGCTGTGTTGAGAGAAGGCATAAACTTGCGATTGGCTACGGGAGTCCATCGAGTGTGGCTGGACCACGACTTTCGGTATCATTATCACAGGCAGCAGCTCCTGGAGTCTAGCTCAAAACAAGTAAGCAAGACTAGGGGGTGCCTCTCGGCAGTGCTCGTGGCATCAGCCCAGCACGCAACAAATGCGTTGCGGCTAATAGTCGCACAAAGACAACTTCAACGGTGAGCCCAACAGGATCACATCTTATTGTCATACTCGAGTCCAACTACGAAACCAATTGGGTCCCAATAGGAACCCAATCGCTTGGGATCCGAGTGTATCCCATCGGATCCCATATACTGCTTGGTCACAATACGACTCATGCAAAAAACTTGAAGAGGGATCCATAAAATAGCCCAGTCATACTCCCATGGCAAGGAAGTGTCGGATTCCAATTGGCATGCAATCCGATGCGGATAGAAACCCAACAGGAAGAGAGGCGACTGGATGCCAACATAATCCCAATCGGAACCCGATAGAAAAGAATATGGAGTCAAAGAAGAAGCCGATGGCACTCCCCATAGGACCGTCTTGGAACCTGCTATGAGCCCAAGTCGGATCCATGTGGAAGGAAAACCATTGAATTCCAGAAGGGCCTGTACTATGAGGATGACAGTATATAAAAAAAACCAGAAGGGATCAATCCCTGGTAAGAAATGTTCCTTAACTTCATGGGGGTACATTGAGTTTTCGCTGGGCATTATGAGCTCAAGAGTCTCTTGACATGTAATTCGGGTGAATGCCAGGGATTGAAGCCTTCTGCCGGGAATTGAATGTGCTTCCGGGAATTGAGCCCTTCTGCCGGGGATTGAACTCATCGGGGATGGACAGGGCAGGCAAGGATACAGGAGCGACAGCCCAGCCATGCATGGGGAATGGTTGCTTTGAGTTTCAGGGGCGCTTCGGCTCCGCTCTGCTGCACCCCCTATGGTGCAGCAAGCAGCTCAGAGTTGCAGCATTCTTCTCGCGCTTCTCCACCTGTCCACACGAGGTCTTGAAGGCACGGAACCCGTGGGTTTGGTCAGCGTCTGCTTGCTTGCTCCGTGGGCTCTGGGTTGCTCCGTGGGCTCGGGGGCGAGGGAAATTTTAAGAAACCTGGCAGGGGCGCACACGAAAACACCAGTGTCTTGCCCTACCTCATCAGTGTACTCCAGATGCTCCAGCGGGGCTACGGCTGGGAACGTTGGGATAGCGTGTCGCTCCGCCGGTTCTGGCCCAAAGCGCTTCGACGCGACACGCCATGCACTGCCCGGCCGCCCAGCGTCAACGTCCCGAGCCTTTCCGAGCCCCCCGGCACGCGGAGCGGAGCGACACGCCATGCGCTCGCAGGGGACAGCGTGTCGTCGGGGCCGCCGCCGCGATATGCGAAGCAAAAGTTCCCGACCGTAGATCGGAAGCCGGGCAAGGGCTGCTAAATCCTTGGCTGCTAAAATCGACCTCCGGGAAGTTGTCTTCGTCCTTCGGGAAGAAGCCCGTTGACTGTTTCGCGTGCCGCGCCTCATTCCGGGAAGTTGTTTTTTCCTTCCGGGAGGGCCGTTTTGGCAGCCACGGTTTTAGCAGCCCTCGCCCAGCTTCCTAGTAGACAGTGGCTCTGGCTGGTCGGTAAGGTCATCCCCAAGCCTGCCGTATCTCTCGTTCATGTCGATCCTTCCTGCGGCGGGTGCGCGTGACACATCCTGCGATGGTTGTGATGACGATGGGATCATTGGTGATGACGATCCTGATGAGGCGGCCCCCCCCCAGTACCAATCGTTAGCGTTACCCAGGGAGGGGGTGGGGTGGTGGCCCAAGTGACGAGCGTTGCCCTGGGGAGAAAAAACAGGTGGAGGAGGCGGACACAGCCGCCGCTTGTTGGAGGGCGGCTGGGTGCAGGGCGATCGAGGGGAATGCGCTCGGCGGACGGAGTCGGCGGAGGGCGCCGAGGGACAGCGGCCATTGAGGCCCCTAAGATCGGGAGGAGGTCGAGGAGGAGCATGAGTCGCAGCATGAGCGAGGAGCACGGAGGTGGGCTACAGTCGGACCGAGGTACGAGATCGAGGCCGTTCCGGGGAGAGTACCCTAATGTTCTTCGTGCTTGTTGGATGTTCTCGTGCATCCTGGGGGAGGGTACCCTCGAATTCTCTTCATTGTATCTGGCAGAGGGTCTCGTGTTCTCGAAGGATGGTTTCCTGTCCTAGGTCCGACTGTAGAAAGGGGAGAAAGTTGGATGTGGGGTTCGGAAAGGTGGAGGATGCGGAGGCGGGGGGCGGGCAAAAGGGGCAATGAAGGATGGAGAAAGGGCGCGGGGTCATGATTAAGCATCACGCAACCCGTAACCCTGATAACACATTGCTTTCGTGGCCATTGTCAGGTCCTCGGTGTTGGGGGCTATCCCTAAACACGTGGATGGTCTCGTCTGAGACATCTGCAAAAAAGACCCCCTATCCCTTATGCCTCTGTCCCCCACAGCTTAGGTCCCCTCCCCAAGGATCAGGGGCTCTTTTATTGCTTATTAGGGGGGGGCGTCGTCGTTGTCGACCTCACCCTCTTTATAATCATCCTCACAAGCGTCGTCGATGTCATCACCGCCGCCGCCGCCGTCGTCGTCGTCGTCGCCGCCGCCGCCGTCGTAGCCGTCGTCGCCGCAGAGGCCCGCCCGAGCAGCCTCGGTCTGCCCTATAGGAGCGCCGCGCGCTGCCGAGGTGCTGTCGCGGATCCACACCCAGAAGCTCCGGACCACCCTCGACCGCCTGTCGCGCGAGATCTACGGGCCGGGGCCTCAGATCAGCATCGTTTAACCGATCCCGATCCCCATCTCCATCCACATCTCGAGCCCCACCGTCTCACCACCTCAGTTGGAGATATGCCCCTCGAAACCTGGAGAGAGCAGCCTATATCCCCATCTACGGGGGTAGATCGGCCAGTGGGGCCCAGGCCACGCCCATGGGGATGGGTGTCGGTGAAACGATGCTCATCAGATCGGTTGTCCCCTGAGATCCTGGCGTTGCAATTTTGTCACAGCCAGCGGTTTCGCTCCCTTTCGGGCCGCGGGACCCTCACGGATCGATCCGGCCAGAAAAACGGCGCAGAAAGATGGGGTCCGGGATTTCGGTCGTGAGTTTTTGCGACGTTTCAATTTCTTGCAACGTCGGAGCGTGGTACTGCTCGCCCAAGCGCCGACCGACTTACACACAGAACTCAAGAGGCCCTGAGAGCCCCGATTGACCCCCTTTATAAAAAAGTAATAAAAAAATATAAATAAAAAAATGCAACGTCGGATCTGAGGGCCCACTCGCCCCTTCAGTCGAAGAAGAATTGCACGAAGGTGAGCTCTCGACGGTCCGCGCGGATTTCTCGGGATCCACGCGGGGCCTCCCTGGCAGCGCCTCCCGCGCGGCCCCCTGGCGCGCGGAGCGCGCCAGGGAGGGGGGTCTGGCGCGGATCCAGGAAATCCGCGCGGAGCTCCACAGATTTATCGAAGACGCCAACGGCGAGTCACCGCCGCCCCCTGCCTTTTGGAGTCGCCCATGTGGCCGAGCGTTGTGACGAGAGCTCTGCCAAGCTATCTGACCATGTGTTCCCTCAGCCGTTGTGGAAACCCTTCGGGGAACACTTGGGGGAGGATGGCGGGGAAGATCAGGAGGAGGAGGAGGAGGAGGATGAGGAGGAGGAGGAGGAGGAGGAGGAGGAGGAGGAGGAGGAGGAGGAGGGGGGCATCTTGGGAGCCTCTGGGGGCACTCTTGTGGGCCTCCTGGGAGCGTCCTGGGGGCTCTTTGGCCGTCGTAGGGCGTTCCTGGCCCGCTTGACGCCGTCGGAAGCCGTCTTGGGGGCCTCTCTGGACCGACTTGGGGACCTCTGGGGGTGCTCCAGGGCAGTCTTGGAGGCCACCATGGGCGTCTGGGAGGCCTCTTGGGCCGTCTTGGGGCTCTCTTGGGGCCGTTTGGGGAGCCTCTTGGGCCGTCATGGGGTCATCTTGGAGGCCTCTGGGGCGCTCTGGGGGCGATCTTGCGGGGCTCTTGGGCTGTCTCGGGCCGTCGGAAGACCGAAAAGAAGCTAATGCCAACATCCTGCAACAACATTGGGGGAAAACATTGATTGGGGCCTCTTCGAGCCGTCCTGCAGGCCTTGTTGGGGGCCTCTTGTGCCGTCTTGGAGGCCTCTCGGCGGCATCTTGGGTCGTCTCCCGTCATCTTGAGGCCATCTTGGGCCGTTTTGGAGGCTTCTTGGGAAAACTTGGAGGCATCTTTGACACTCTTGGGCCATCTTGGAGCCCATCTTGGACCACCTTGGGCGAACTTGAGGCCGTCTTGGCCGTCTTGGAGGCCATCTTGGGCCATCCTGGCCGTCTTAGAGGCGACCTGGGCAACGGGAGACGAAATTCGGGATGTCTGGGTGGCCCGGCAGGCGACGTAGCCCCAGGAGTTCTTTCTGGAAAAGAACCCGAACGAAGCCGTACAGGATCGAAGACGCCTACGGCGAATCACCGCCGCCCCCTGCCTTTCGGAATCGCCCACGTGGCAATACGTTGTGGCCAGAGCTCTGCCAAGCTATCCGACCATGTGTTCCCCCAGCCGTTGTGGAAACCCTTCGGGGAACACGCAGGCGAGACAGAAGAAGAAGCGGAGGAGACGGGGGACAGTTAGAGAGGAGGATGAGGAGTAGGAAGAGGTGGCGGAGGAGGTTGAGGAGGAGGAGGAGGAGGTGGACTCCTGGTTCCTTCTGTGAGCATCCTGTGGGCTTCTCGGCCCCCTGCCTCTTGGAATCGCCCAAGTGGCCGAACGTTGTGGTCAGAGCACTTCCAAGCTATCGAACCATGTGTTCTCCCAGCCGTTGTGGGAACCCTTCGGGGAACACGCAGGGGAGAAAGAAGAAGCGGAGGAGAGGGAGGACAATTAGGGAGGAGGATGATGGTGATGATGAGGAGGAGGAGGAGGAGGAGGAGGAGGGGGAGGAGGGGGAGGAGGAGAATGAAGAGAAGGAGGAGGAGGCAGAGGAGAAGGAGGAGGAGGAGGAGGAGGAAGAGGAGGAGCTGGAAGACTTCTGCGGCCTTCTGTGAGTTTATTTTGGGCCTCTCGGCCCCCTGCTTGTTGGAATCGCCCATGTTGCCGAACTTTGTGGCCAGAGCTCTGCCAAGCTATCCGACCATGTGTTCCCCCAGCCGTTGTGGAAACCCTTCGGGGAACACGCAGGGGAGAAAGAATAATAAAAGGAGAAGCGGAGGAGAGGGAGGACAATTAGAGGAAAGGAGGAGGAGGAGGAGGAGGTGGACTCCTGGGGCCTTCTGTGAGCTTCTTGTTGGCCTTTCGGCCCCCTGCCTTCCCTGCCTTTTGGAATCGCCCATGCGGCCGAACCTTGTGGCCAGAGCTCTGCCAAGCTATCCGACCGAATGTTCCCCCAGCCGTTGTGGAAACCCTTCGGGGAACACGCAGGCGAGAACGAAGAACAAGAAGAAGAAGCGGAAGAGAGAGAGGACAATTAGAGAGGAGGCGGAGGAGGTTGAGGAGGAGGAGGAGGAGGAGGAGGTGGATTCCCGGGGCCTTCTGTGAGCTTCTTGTGGGCCTCTCGGGCTTTTGGAATCGCACACGTGGCCGAATGTTGTGGCCCGAGCTCTGCCAAGCTATCCGACCATGTGTTCCCCCAGCCGTTGTGGAAACCCTTCGGGGAACACGCTGTGGAGAAAGAAGAAGAAGAAGCGGAGGAGAGGGAGGACCACTAGAGAGGAGGAGGAGGGGGAGGGGGAGGAGGAGGAGGAGGAGGAGGAGGAGGAGGAGGAGGAGGAGGAGGAAGAGGAGGCGGAGGAGGAGGAGGAGGACTATTGGGGTCGTCTGTGAGCTTCCTGTGGGCCTCTCGGCCCTCTGCCTTTTGGAGTCGCCCATGTGGCCGAACGTTGTGGCCAGAGCTCTGCCAAGCTATCCGACCATGTATTCCCCCAGCCGTTGTGGAAACCCTTCAGGGAAAACGCTGGTGAGAAAGAAGAATCGGAGGAGAGGGAGGACAATTTGAGAGTAGGAGGAGGATGAGTATGATGATGATGAGGAGGAGGAAGAGGAGGAGGGGGAGGAGGAAGAGAAGGAAGAGGGTGAGAAGGAGGAGGAGGAGGAGGAGGAGTAAAAACAGGCGGAGGAGGTGGTGGACTCTTGGGGCATGATGTGAGCTTCTTGTGGGCCTCTCGGCCCTCTGCCTTTTGGAATCGCCCATGTGGCCGAACGTTGTGGCCAGAGCTCTGCCAAGCTATCCGACCACGTGTTCCCCCAGCCGTTGTGGAAACCCGTCAGGGAACTCGCGCGATGGGTGCAGATCCCAACCGGACGCGTGAGATCCCAACCGGACGGTTCACATCCCAACCGTCTAAAACACCAGGCACGGTCAGATCCTAACCGAGGAGGAAGCGAATAAAGAAAGTGGTAGTTGTAGTAATAGTAGTAGTAGTAGTAGTAGTAGTAGTAGTAGTAGTAGTAGTAGTAGTAGTAGTAGTAGTAGTAGTAGTAGTAGTAGGAGTAGTGCGAGTAGTACTAGTACTTACAGTAGTAGCGTAGTATTTAAGTACTAGTACTACTAGTAGTAGTAGTAGTAGTAGTAGTAGTAGTAGTAGTAGTAGGTAGTAGTCAGCGTACTAGTAGTAGTAGTAGTAGTAGTAGTAGTAGTAGTAGTAGTAGTAGTAGTAGTAGTAGTAGTAGTAGTAGTAGTAGTAGTAGTAGTAGTAGTAGTAGTAGTAGTAGTAGTAGTAGTAGTAGTAGTAGTAGTAGTAGTAGTAGTAGTAGTAGTAGTAGTAGTAGTTAGTAGTTAGTAGTTAGTAGTAGTAGTAGTAGTAGTAGTAGTAGTAGTAGTAGTAGTAGTAGTAGTAGTAGTAGTAGTAGTAGTAGTAGTAGTAGTAGTAGTAGTAGTAGTAGTAGTAGTAGTAGTAGTAGTAGTAGTAGTAGTAGTAGTAGTAGTAGTAGTAGTAGTAGTAGTAGTAGTAGTAGTAGTAGTAGTAGTAGTCGTAGTCGTAGTCGTAGTCGTAGTCGTAGTCGTAGTCGTAGTCGTAGTCGTAGTCGTACACCGCACTCACATCTATACCCCTGGGTGGGTGTATGTGCGGCCGTTTTTGCGCTGTCATGTGCGCGCATGTGCGCGGCATGTGCCAGTCATGTGCCAGGCCTGTGCGGCCCTTCTTGGATGGACTTCCTACTGTGCACGTCGTGCCCGGGCATGTGCGGGGGCATGTGCGCTGTGTTTTGATGTATCCATCATACGCACATGCACGCACAATCCGACGCACATGCGCGCACATGCCTGCACATGCGGGAGGTGTTCGAGAATCGCAGATCTGTCATCGGCACATGCACGCACATGCCTGTGCAACCTCTCTTCGGGAGGCCGCGCGGGCCCGCACATGCACGCACATGCGGTGAAGCGCGCGGGCGCACATGCGTGCACATCCCAATGCACATGCACGCTCATGCCCTAGGAGCTGTCTGGGACCCCTGTGCCTCCAATGCCTCCTGGCCTTCGCAGAGCTAACCTGGGGCGTGCCAGGGTTTCCTGAAAGAGTTTGTTGTGCGTTTAGGCTCGCCCGCTGCTGGCGGGGGCGGTTCTTCGCCCGGTTCGTGAGCTGGCGGTGGCGTGCCCTCCTAGTAAAACACTCCCCCGCGCGCCTTCTCAGTTCGGCCGGAGAAGCAGGGGTGGGGGGGGGGAGGTGGAGGGGGGGGGAAGGAGGGGGGGCCGAGGAGGCGGACGCCCCCGGCTCGGCCGGCCCGCCCGCCTGTTCGGCTCGGCCAGAAGAGAAGGAGAAGGAGGAGGAGGAGGAGGAGGAGGAGGAGGAGGAGGAGGAGAGAGTTGCGAGGATGTCTCAAGCGAAAGTGGCTTGACGGCCCGAGCTCAGGGAATCTCGGAATCGCTAGCCTGGCTCGGCCACTGGCGAGCTCGGCCTGTGCGAATACTGTGCGTACCTGTGCGGGGCATGTGCGGGACGTGCAAGAATGCCGGGGCCGGCGTTTGTCTCCGG
>CAUYUJ010016940.1:20000-215000 GCA_963575745.1 Prorocentrum cordatum
CGCATCGCGTGTTAAGTTGCCAGCGGGCCCTCGGAATGCGAGGGCTCCCCTTAATCGCTGGCAACATGGCAACATGGAGGAGGAGGAGGAGGAGGAGGAGGAGGGGGAGGAGGAGGAGGAGGAGGAGGAAGAGGAGGCGGAGGAGGAGTAGGTCGAGGAGGAGGAGGAGGAGGTGGACTCTTGGGGCCTTTTTGTGAGCTTCTTGTGGGCCTCTCGGCCCCCTGCCTTTTGGAATCGCCCATGTGGCCGAACGTTGTGACCAGAGCACTGCCAAACTATCCGAACATGTGTTCCCCCAGCCGTTGTGGAAACCCTTCGGGGAACACGCGGGGGAGGAAGAAGAAGCGGAGGAGAGAGAGGACAATTCGAGAGGAGGATGAGGAGGGAGGAGGAGGAGGAGGAAGAGGAGGAGGAGGAGGAAGAGGAGGAGGAGGGGGAGGAGAAGGAGGAGAAGGTGGAGGAGGTCGAGGAGGAGGAGGAGGAGGTGGACTCTTGGGGCCTTACGTGAGCTTCTTGTGGGCCTCTCGGCCCCCTGCCTTTTGGAATCGCCCATGTGGCCGAACGTTGTGGCCAGAGCTCTGCCAAGCTATCCGATCATGTGTTCCCCCAGCCGTTGTGGAAACCCGCCGGGGAACACGCGGGGGAGAACGAAGAAGCGGAGGAGGAGGAGGGCAATTTGAGAAGAGGATGAGGAGGAGGAGGAGGAGGAGGAGGAGGAGGAGGAGGAGGAGGAGGAAGAGGAGGCGGAAGGGGGAGGAGGAGGAGGAGGAGGAGGCGGAGAGGAGGAGGAGGAGGATGAGGAGGAGGCAGAGGAGGAGGAGGAGGACTCTTGTGGCTTTCTGTAAGCTTCTTGTGTGCCTCTCGGAGGCCTCTTGGAAGTCTCCTCGGATATCTTGGGGGCCTTGGATGGCTTCTTGGGGGCCTCGTTGGCCGTCTTAGAGCGTTCCCGGCCCGTTTCACGCCGTCGGAAGCCGTCTTAGGGGCCTCGCTGGACCGATTTGGGGCCCTGCAGTCTTAGGGGTGCTCCAGGGCCGTCTTGGAGGCCACCATGGGCGCCTTGGAGGCCTCTTGGGCCGTCTTGGGGCCCTCTGAGGGCCGTCTCGGGGGCCTCTTGGGCCGTCATAGGGGTCATCCTGGAGGCCTTGGAGGGTCATCTTGGGGCGATCTTGGGGCCCTCGTGGACCGTCTTGGGCCGTCGGAAGGCCGACAAGAAGCGAAGGGCAAAATCCATCAAAAACCCAAGGGCAATCAATGAGTTTGGCCTTTTCGGGCCCTGCTGAAGCTCTGGAGCCGTCTTGAGGCCATCTTGGGCCGTCTTGGGTGGATCTGGGGGCCATCGTGGGCTCTCTTGGCTCCATCTTCGGCCGTCTGGGAGGCACCCGTGTGATAAATCAACAGGGGGTGGTGGATCTTGCACGCCAGGCAACAGGGGGCGGCGGATCTATTAAATGGCCCTCGGCCAGTCCCGCCACCGTGCCTGGGTTGCGGGTAGGAGTTATCAGGCATGTTTCTTCGGGTCTCTTCGGAGCGCTCTCGGGAGCCTCTTGGAAGCAGTTGTATGACCTCTTGGCAGCCTCTTGGGTGCTTCTTCGGGCCAGGTCGACGCGCCTCCTTCCTCTGGAGGGGGTGGGCGGGTTGACTTAAAACTCGTGAAGGCGCCGGACGGCAGTATCCATCTGCCACGGCGGCCTCCGAGCAGGCAGGCCACGCGCGCCCCAGCCAAGGGCCAGGGGGCATGCGGCAAGGCCAAAGTACGCCTACCGCATTTACACCTTTCTCTCTGGGCCTCTTGGGGCCTCTTGGAGGGCCTCTAGTGGCTTCTCGGGAGCCTCTTGGGGCTTCCTGGGGGCCCCTCGGGGTCGATGGCTCGAAACGTACGTTGGGGTCCACCATACGGGCCCCCATCTCGGAGCCGTCTTTGGGGCCTCGTGGGCGCCTCTTGCGCCGTCTTGGGGTCCTTAAGTGGGCCGTCTTGGGGGGCCCTCTTGGACCGTCTTGGGGCCTTCTTGGGGCCGAGGAACTCGTGCGACAAGATGCTGAGCCCCAGGAGGTTTCGGAAGTTGGGGCCAACGCCCTAGAGGATGGGGTCCAGGAGTTGAGGACACGCCAACTCAGTTCCCAGCGGCACCGTGGCGGATGTTTATGCCGTTGTTGTTCTTCTACTCCTTCGTGAGTACATGCCCATTGTGCACATGTTTGCACGTATGATTTTGAGCGCGCGTCTTGAAACGTGCGTGATTGCACAGTGTCGTGATGAGACAAGGAGAGAATGAGGCCCACTAGTGATTGTGGAAGCCCCAGGGGTCTGGTCCTGGAGGTGCAGACAAGCCCGATGAGGCTTGCAGACGACAGACGTCCAGGAATTCCAAGGAGTCGTCGGCATTGTTAGTGAATCTGCGGAAAACCTAGGACACCCTGGGAGGCACACAAGGGCCACAGGAGGCCAAGGAAAGCACATGGAAGCCAAGGGTACCTCGAGGAGACTGCATGAGCAGGTGTACAAGGTTACGTGGGATTGGATTGAAGTTGCTTCCAGGAAACAGCATGGCTATGTGTTCAGAAGTTTGAACCGCCATAGGCTCACAGGGATGGACGGCCGCGCGCGCGGCTGCATTGATCACTTCATGATCTTAGAACCGCGCTGTGATATGGGATTGCGGGGTAAGAGCATGCGGGCAACATGTGGATACGAACGGCCCTATTCCCCATCGAATCCTGCAGTCAAGACGCTGACATGAGGACCACTATGGGCTCAGGAGGGGCTCGGGTTTCCGGGCCGTTCCTTGGATTTGTGTGGTGGAGCGCACTCGTGGCCGAGGGAGGCTCGCCGTCGCCATGCACGCCCCCTCGTTACTCATTTGGCGTTCCTTATGGTAGCACGATGACTGAACGCTGGCTGGCTTCAGCGAGCGCGTGCAGGTGCTGTACACGACCGGGCGCGGCCGCACGCGCCACTCCTGGCAGCCATGCGCGCGCCGCTGGCTGGCAGAACCGACGCGCGGCCACGCCAGAAACCGCCCCCTCTCGTCGGGGGAATGGGCCCGTGGCGAGGGTAGAGGCGGATCGCCCAGAGGCGAGCATCACACGCATTCGCCCCGGGAATCTCGCCGAAGGCGCGTGGACCATCGGCGCCCTTGGATACATGTGTTGCCCGCCCCCGGGCTATTCGCCCTCATCGCCGCCTCCGAACGGGGAGAAGGGCGAAGGTGATGGGACGGGCGAGGGGTATTGGGGCAGGTGGAGGTAGATGGATTGCAGCTCGCTGAAGCAAACGACCAATTTGGTCAGATGCGATCCACAGTTCTTGGAAAGGAAGATACCAGTAACGTGAGAAGCCAGAACAAGCGGCAGCACGGGCTGCCCGCGTCAGGTCCACGCGCTCGATGCACTCCTTCTTCGTGCAGTTCGACCTCAACGGGGACGGCGTGCTGAATGCGGAGGAGCCCCCCGCCCGCACGCCGCTCCAGCTTGCGAGGCACTTGCCATGCCCCAGGATCACGGCTCATAGCGAGGCTCGATGGGCCCCTTGCTCTGGTGTCGTCTTCCCTCGGCAGGCTGAGAAGGCCGGTGACTGGGCGGGACCATCGTAGGCCCCCGTTGGTTCTTAGCCCTGGGGCTGGGCCCTCGCCAATGAGGTTTAAGAGGAGCTGCTCCCATGGGGTGAGTCTACGCGGAGCTCGGATTCTTGACGAAGTGCTTATGTTCGAAGGTGGATTGTGAGAGGGAAAGGGAAAGAGAGAAAGAGAGAGAGAGACAGATAGAGAAAGAGCGAGACAAAACGATGGAGAGAAATCGAGAGAGAGAGAGAGTAAAGTGAACCATTGAGAATGAGTAGAGTAAACTATTTTTAGCCAGCCCAGGACAGGATACACCACGCAAATTTGTTCAAGGCTATCCAGGCCGATTCAACAAAGCCAATTCTAGCCAGATCCAGGCGGCAGAAGACCGATTCAACGGACGACCAGTTCTACAGAGACCGGTTCTTCAACAGACGTTCGGTTCAACAGACACCAGTTCAACAGACGACCAGTTCAGCAAAGCTTGGTTCAACGAAGACGGATTCAACAGGACCGGTTCCGCAGAACCGGTTCCGCGGGACCGGTTCCACATGACCAGTTCCGCAGGACTGGTTCCACAGAATTGGTTCCACAGGCCGGGCTCCGCAGGACCAGTTCCACAGGCCAGGTTCCGCAGGACCAGTTCCACAGGACCGGACTGGTCTACTGGCGCTGGCGCTCCACGGATCCAGGCACTTTGGATACTCCCGCTGCTCCGGGCCAGGCACTCGAGCCCGGATGCTCCGGCACCCGCCCGCCCGCCCGACCCGACCCGCCCGTCAGGGTATTCGCGTGCCACCTTGATGATGCGCAATATTTTACTAATGTCCCGCCCGCCCGACCCGACCCGCCCGCCCGTTAGGGTCCGCCCGCCCAACCCGACCCGTCGTTAGGGTACTCGCGTGCCAACTCGATGGCGCATCATACTTTAATGTCCCGCCCGCTCGACCCGACCCGACCCGCCCGTAAGGGTCCGCCCGCCCGATCCGACCCGACCCGCCCGTTAGGGTCCGCCCGCCCGCTGGACCCGTCCCACCCATTAGGGTATTCGCGTGCCAACTCGATGATGCATCATACTTTAATATCCCGCCCGCCCGGCCCGACCCGACCCGACCCGCTAGGGTCCGCCCGCCCGCCCGCTGGACCCGACCCGACCGTTAGGGCATTCGCGTGCCAAGTCGATGGCGCACGATATCTTAATGTCCCGCCCGCCCGACCCGACCCGACCCGCCCGTTAGGGTCCGCCCGCCCGGCCCGACCTGTCACGCCCGTCAGGGTCCGCCCGCCCGCCGACCCGACCCGCCCGTCAGGGCACTCGCGTGCCAACTCGATGATGCATCATACATTAGTGTCCCGCCCGCCCGACCCGACCCGCCCGTTAGGGCACTCGCGTGCCAGTTCGAGAATGCGCAACTTGTATGTCCCGCCCGCCCGACCTGAACCGCCCGCGAGGGTCCCGCTCGACCGACCCGACCCGCCCGTTAGGGTCCCGCCCGACCGACCAGTCGCTCGCTCGCTCGCTCGCTCCAACTCTGGACTCAGGTCCGCACTTGAGGTGATCCGATTTGGTTTGGCTCGCTTCCCCGAGACATCCCGTGCACTCAGTAGCACTTGCACGGCTTGTCGCAAGTACTGGGTGGTTCTTCCGGGCCGTTTCAGCTGATGCTTCCTCCTCCTCATCCTCCTCGTCCTTCTCCTCCTCCTCCTCCTCCTCCTGCTCCTCCTCCTCCTCCTCCTCCTCCTCCTCCTCCCTCCGTCTTCCCTCATCCCTCGTACCCCCTACTTCTCTTCATGCCTCATCCCTCATCCTTCCGCCCTCCCTCCCTCATCCCTCCTTCCCCCATCCCTCATCTATCCCTCCTTCACCCGAATCCTCACCTCCCTCGCTCATCCATCCATCCCTCTCTCCTCCTTCGTCCCTCCCTCCCGCCTCCCTCATCCCTCATCCTTCCCTTTCCTTCCTCCCTCCCTCCCTCATTCCTCCTTCCCTCATCTCTTATCCCTCCCTCATTCCTCCCTCATCCTCCCTCGAGAAGTGGTACTGGGGACGCGGTCACTGGGGAAACGGTTCCGCCGGGGAGAAGGGTGCACATAGGAAACGGTAGAGGGCGCGGGGAAGCGGATTTGGGGAAGCGGTTCTGGGGAAACGGCTCCGGGAAGTGAATCCGGGGAAGCGCTTCCAGGGAAACGGTTCTGGGGAAACGGTTCCAGGGAAACGGTCCTCCGGGGAAGTGGTCTCCGGGGAAGAGGTCTCTGGGGAAACGGCCCTCAGGGGAAACGGTCCTCCGGAGAAGCGGTCTCCGGGGAAGAGGTCTCCGGGGAAACGGTTCCCGGGGAAACGGTTTTGTATCATTCAGGCAAATCCGTTAAAGCCCGCACCAATCGTCCAGCTGGTGAAGGCAAATCTTGGCCAGCCAAGGTCAGCTCGCATCGAAATAACATGATCCAATCATTCCTGTGCCATTCCAGCATTGTCCAGCCCTGCTCAGTCTAGTAACTCCCACTCTAGCCTTGCCCGCCCCATGCTAGTGGAGCCTCCTCCCGTCCGAGCCGATCCACTTCAGACCGATTCGGTATGACGCAGGATAACCCAAGTTGGCCTGGCCCAGGAAAGTCAGTCCAGTCCAGAGCACTCCGACCCAGCCCAGGTTCACGCCGCTCCACTGCCATTAATGGCTGACGCAGATATACATGTATGATACGTTCCAAAAAGGGCTTCAGCGTCGAGGATCGAAGGAGTTGCCATCTCTTCCGCCGCGGAAGGTTGGCGGAAGAGGCCCTTTCCGCTGGCGGAAGCCCGCGGAAGCTCGGCGGAAGGCGGAACATGTAAAAGATGCGCCCTCAAAGGATGAACACGTCTTTGGGTTCAGTGCGTCCGTAATCATACAAATCTGTGGTGCAAAAACGCATGTACATATACATACATGCCAAACAATCAATAATATATATATATATAACAAGAAAACAAAAAAACGTACCTACATTCATATATACCTGCCGACGTACAGACATATATACATATCTATATACCTAGACATATACATATACACACATATATATACATACTTACACACATACGAATATCCATACATGTATATATATACAGGTATACTTACAGACAGACATATCGGCAGAGAGACATAAAAAAAGACATACAGTCATAGAGACAGACATACATACAGACAGGCACATAGACAGACAGATAGACAGACCGACAAACAGACAGACAGACAGACAGACAGACAGACAGACAGACAGACAGACAGACAGACACACATACACACAGATAGACAGACAGATAGACAGGTACACTGACAGACAGACAGACAGACTGACTGACTGACTGACTGACTGACCGACAGAAAGACGGAGACAGACAGACATACACTTTTTTGATCCGCGGGTCGAGAGCGCACCTCTTCCGGTCGAAGGCGCACACACACAGACAGACATACACACCTACATAGCGCGGAACTCCAGCACGGCCAACGATGGCCGAGGGAGAAGGTCGGGGCGACCCCGTAAAGGGAGACGACCCAGCTCGTTGAGCTGTGCTGCCGCCTCCCCTGAACACAGGCTCCCCCCCAGAGCAGCAGCAAGACAAATCGGGTCTGCACGATCATGCCCTGCTGGCCTCTGGGCGCGTTTCGGCACTGCCATAGCCGCCGCCACCCCTTCGCCAGGGCCACCGACTCGGGCGAAGGCGACACAGACATACACATGTCGCGTTCCAAAAAGGGCCTTGCCTTCGAGGATCGAAGGAGTTGCCATCTCTTCCGCGGCGGAAGGCCGGCGGAAGTAAAACGAGGCCGCCTCCGCCAGCGGAAGCTCGGCGGAAGGCGGCGGAAGCAAAAGACGTGCCCCGAAGAGATGAAAACAAATTTGGGCTCAAAGGGTTTCCGAGATCGCCCGTGCGTCTGCACATTGACTCACACATAGACGTCATAGCCACCTCACAGAGGCAGGCGGCGCCTTCCCGCAGGAGATGCACGCCGGCCTCACGAAGATGGCCGGGACCCTGCAGCTGGCCGAGGTCGAGGCCCTCATGAACGCCTTCGACGCTGACGGCAACGGCGAGGCGCGGGGGGGCACTCCGCGGCGCGGCGCGTATGGCGCAGGTGGGGCTGCACATCTGTCATGGGAGGCGAATCAGTCGGCGTAATGGTCTCACTGCAGGCAACAGTTGTTGAAGGCACGGTTTTCTGAAGGCAGGCACTTCGACGGCAAGAATATGTGCTCACCGAAGGTATGCTCTGCAAAAGGTGCCTGCAGTTGTTCGCCTTCAGAGGCTCGAGCTTCGAGGCCCTTGGGGAGGGAGGGAGACCAGGGAATCACACAAACAGGAGCGCACACGATTTGGGGGGAAGCTCTGTGGACGGGGGGGATGTCAGGAACATGGAGGATGCAAGGGAGGTGAAGGTAAGGAAGGAGAGACGGAAGGTGAATTTCTAACTCGGGCGGAATCCCAAATTGAAGCATCTCGTGTTCATAGAACGGCGAAGTCAAGGACACCACATAATTGCTTGATACACCTACCAGGGCGACCAAATATTGCATTGCACAGTACGGTTGCCATGATGAGGAGGTCGGTTCACCCCCCCGATCCCCCAACCGAGTGTGCAAAGTAATTTGCAGAAACTCGTTTTCAGCAGCATGCGCACCGCAAGGTCTTGGATGCGCGCCGCCAGGGCAAGCTCACTTGGCCAAGGCTGTTTTGAGCGAGGTTCGAATTGGAACCCTCGAATCCTCACAGGGGTAAGCGTGTGAAGTCTTTCAGCAGTTGCAAACGGGCTCGATACGTGGCCATTCACGAGCCTCTCATAACATGTGTCGGAAGAGCACAGGCGTTCAGGATATTCGTTCTTGCTCCGCGAGGGTAACGGCGCGCGACTTTGGTGGAGCGCGTTGGGCAAACTGTTCATGTAGGGGTCACTCCGATGGGGCGACAGAAGTTTCAGGGAGCACGGCGCCCTTGCATCCCAGTGTCGGCCGACGACATCATGGCGAAGCCGATCATCAAATGTACGACGTGCAATTACAGTCGAGTGCACGCAAGGCTTGACCCGACTGCGTTGAGTAACATTATGTTCAGACGCAGCTTCAAGCCTGCAGGCGGCCCGCCGAGGCACACACACACACACACGCACACACAAACACACATCCAACGCCCAACCTCAACATAGATCACACGAGAGAAAAATGTGCTACCGGGTAAATTGTGGAATCGGTCAACCTCATCATGGTCTTGCCCTTCCTGGTCCTCCCCCTCCACCGTCTCCTCCCCACCCCATCATCTCTTCCTCCTTCTCCTTCTCCCCATCTTCATTTTCCTAGCCCTTTTCTTCCTGACCCTCTTCCCCATCCTGCCCTTTCGCTGGGTCTGCGTTTTAGCACCCATGGGCAGAGTCACACACCAAAGCTCGCGGTGGTTAGCAGAACGAGTTAACTTCTTCGATTGTGCAGATTATCTGCGCTTTTCCCCGATTGCTGTTGATTCCCTTGTGCACATATCCGCCACCTGCGAGATCGATTACAAAGAGTTCTGCTCGATGCTGGCGCGGTACGGCCGCTTGACCATGCCCTGCGAGCAGGAGCTACCCACGTCGGAGGAGAGACAAGGAATGACAGGAGCTTTACTAAGTGATCGACTCGCCTGAGATATTATCTGCGCCCGAGGGCGCCAACTATACACCTACACCGATGCTGACCAGGCCAAGCTTGGGCCCAGTATCGGTGTACATTCCGTCATGGCCAATCCAGGAGGCCGTATAATCCGATCCCGCGCTCAGGAGACGGGCTTGGGCAGGATCGGTGTAGATGTGGATTCGGCGTCCTCCTAACTTACTGTGCACACAGCTGCACCCCGTGGGCAGAGCCATCAGCAGCCAGGAGCAGGTATGATAAGCAAGCGGCAGCAGCAAGTATCGGTGGCAATCGGTAGCAGGCAGGAGCAGCGGCTGCAAGCAGCATGCGACCAGCGATAGCGCCAGCAGCGAGCAGTACCAGCACCCAACTCTTACACTTCATGGGTATACGAGTTTAGCAGCGCTCCCGTTGTGCCGTGAGAATATATATATACACACATATATATATATGCATACATACATACATACATACATACATACATACATACATACATACATACATGCATGCATGCATACATACATACACACATACATACATACATACGTACATACAGACATACATTCATACACACATACATACATACATACATACATACATACATGCATGCATGCATGCATACATACATACATACATACACACACATACATACATACATACATACATGCATGCATGCATACATACATATATATATATATACATACATAAGTGAGCAAGACTGCAATGGGGCTTCGCGCCATGCGCTTTGGTCCTTGAGGCCTGGTATACAGGCAGAAAGGAAATAAGGCAAAACTGAACATTTAGCGATCATGTATTCCCTTTTGTTGGCATCGTCGTTGTCATAATGTTTTTCGTCATCATTCCCTTGTGTTTATTATTCCTCTTCTTCATTCTCGCTCTACCCTGCCAATTCGCCCACATCCTCAGCTCTTTGTGGAGGCTCATCCCAGGAGAGCCTCTTGTAAGTCTCACGAAGGTTTTCAAGGGCTTGTTGGGGCCTTCTGCTGGAAGCCTCATGGGTTCCTTCTGGCGGCCTCTGGGGGGTTCCTCGGGCCACCCTGCTTCCAACCGCGGTCTCCCTGAACGACCGGGTCACGATTTGGAAAGATTTTGCAGGCGTCTTGGGGCCATCCTGCGCCGTCATGGGGCTCTCTTCGGGCCATCTTGGGGCACCGTTAGGCCGTCTTGGGGCTACTCTAGGACTGCCTGGAGGCCCTCTTGGTTAAATATGTGGCGATGCTGTGGCCTCCTGGGCGGTCCCAGACGCCCGGGAGGCCGAAGAATACAGAATTCCAAAAATCATGCGAAAACCATTGGAAATCCATTTTTGTGGATTTTCAAGTACCGCTTGGGAGTCGTCTTTGGGTCGTCTTCGGGCGTCTGGTGGGTGTCTGGTCTGGGGCCTCTCTGGGCTCTCGCGGGGCCGTCCGGCCGCAATCCTGCCGATTTGGGCCCGTTGCCTAAGCCCAGCAGGGGCTTCAGGAGCCCCAGAAAGCACAGGGGAATGTCTGCAAGGGCGTCCAGGGTGCCCCTGACGCCAAGGATCCTGAGGGGTCACTTTTAGGGGTGGGTCAGCAGGGTCCCAGATTATAAGATATAGAAAGTGTAAATATATGAACATATATATATATATATATATATGTATGTATGTATATGTACATGTATATGTATATGTATATGTATATGTATATTTGTGTGCGTGTGTGTAGGAGATTATTGAGGACCCGGCCGCGACCGCGCGTTTAGTGTTTCTCATTGCTCCGCCTCGTCGCCGCCCGCGAGGCCGCTACCACCTAAAAGTGTGCGTCTGTGTGTGTGTGTCTGTGTGTGGTGCGTGTGTGTGTGTGCGTGTGCATGTGCGTGTGCGAGTGCGTGTGCGCTTTCGTGTGCGTGTGCGCGTGCGCGTGCGCGTATGCGCGTGCGCGTGTGCGCGTGTGTGTTTGCTGTGTGTTGTGTGTTGTGTGTGTTGTGTGTTGTGTGTTGTGTGTTGTGTGTTGTGTGTGTCGTGTGTTGTGTGTGTTGTGTGTTGTTTGTTGTGTGTGCTGTTTGTGTGTGTGTTGTGTGTGTGTTGTGTGTGTTGTGTGTGTGTGCGTGTGCATGTGCGTGTGCGAGTGCGTGTGCGCGTTCGTGTGCGTGTGCGCGTGTGTGTGTGTGTGTGTGCGTATGCGCGTGTGCGTGTTCGCGTATGTGCAAGTGTGTGTGCGTGTGTGTTGGGTGTTGGGTGTTTTGTGTATTGTGTGTGTTGTGTGTTGTGTGTTGTGTGTGTGTTGTGTGTGTGTGTGTTGTGTGTTGTGTGTGCTGTGTGTTGTGTGTTGTGTGTGCGTGTGCTTGTGTGTTTGTGTGTGTGCATGTGTGTGTGCGTGTGTGTGCGTGTGTGGGCGTGTGTGTGCGTGCGTGCGTGCGTGCGTACGTGCGTACGTGTGTGTGTGTGCGTACGTGTGTGTGTGTGCATACGTGTGTGCTCGTACATGTGTGTGAATGTGTGTGTGGGCGCGTGTGTGTGCGTGTGTGCGTGCGTGTGTGTGTGTGTGGTTGTGTGTTTGTGTGTGTGCGTGCGTGCGTGCGTGCGTGCGCGCGCGCGTGCGAGCGTGTGCGTGCGTGTGCGTGCGTGTGTGTGTGTGTGTGTGTTCGTGTGTGCATGCGTGCGTGCGTGTGCGTGTGCGTGTGCGTGTGCGTCTGTGTGCGTGTGCGTGCGCGTGCGCGTGTGCGTGTGCATGTGCGTGTGCGTGCGCGTGCGTGCGTGCTTGCGTAGGTGCATGTGGGCGTGCGTGCGTGCATGCGTGCGTGCGTGCGAACTTGCGTGCGTGCGTGCGTGGGTGTGTGTGTGTGTGTGCGTGTGTGCGTGTATGTTTGGTGTGCGTGTGTGTGCTTATACGCCCTGTCGGTGCGCGCAGGGCTGCGATGCCAAAGAGTGTGTGTGTGTGTGTTTGTTGTGTGTGCGTGTGCGTGTGCGTGTGCGTGTGGGTGGGTGTGCGTGTGCGTGTGCGTGCGCGTGCGCATGCGTGTGCGCGTGCGTGTGCGCGTGCGTGCGCGCATGTGTGTGTGTGTGAGAGTGTGTGCGTGGGTGCGCGTGTGTGTGTGTGTGCGTGTGTGCGTTTGTGTGTGTGGGTGGGTGGGTGTGCGTGTGTATGTGGGGGTGAGTTTGTGTGTGTGGGTGCGTGGGTGTGTGTGTGCGTGCGTGTGCGTGTGAGTGTGTGTGAGGGTGCGTGCTTGTGTGCGTGTGTGTGTGTATGTGTGCGCGTGTTCCTTCCCCGCTATCCACGCCGGGGGGCTGATGTTGGCAGGACCGCACCCTAAGTGATGCTTGAGGGCCTGGCCGCCGCGCACACTGTTTGCACGCTTACTCCGCCTCGTCGCTGCGCGCGAGGCCGCTACCGCGTCGGAACACCGGGCACACCGCACGTCTCCAGACCCGTCCACCCATGCCCCCCGACACGGCCCCCGGCAGGGCCGCCTGCGATCCGCTTCGATGCGGCTCGATTCGTGGACTCGGCCCGCGATTCCTATTTGAATCGATTCGGCTCGATACACCGGAATCGGCCTGGGCCAGCCAGAGCTGGGCGCGGCGATTTGATGCCGACCCGATTGAGGTCGATTCTTTGCCGATCCGATCCATCCTCGATCCGATCCGTTTTCGTGGTTCGATCTGGTTCAGGCTTGTCTGGCACGACACGATCCGAGGCACGCCCCCAGACGCCCCCAGATTGTCTCGTCCCCGTCCGTGGGCAAGTCAGTCGCCATGGAACCGAATTTGATAGCAGGGTGCGTCTGGTTGACTTGTTCGGGCATGTTGGGGACCTACCTCTTCGGGCCCTCTTGGGTACCTTTCTAGGGGCCTGCTGGGGAGCCGTCTGGGGGTCATGGGGCCGTCTTGTGCGTGGTGGTTCTGTTAAGCTCTCCAGGAGTGGATCGGCAGACCCATCTTGGAGCAATCTGACCGGGTCCTACGGCAATCTAGGAGCCAGTGTTGGACGGCCTTGGGGGCTGTACTGGTGCGTTTCTCGGATCATCTTGGGTTTGGGAACCGCTTTGTGCGTTTAAAGGCGCTGACCTCAGAGATGTTTGGGAACTTCTAAGACCGTCGCAGGCCATTTCGGGGGGCGATTCTGGGCGCTCTGGGACGCATCTTGAGGCCGGCAAGTGGGCCGCGAGGCAAAGTTGGGTGGTTGTTTTCGGGGCGGGGTTGTGGGAGGCTTGCAGGCTCAGCAGAGCCCAGCCCGTGCAACCGTAGCAGAAAGCCCAACCACGTCACCATGTCTAGCGCGTCCCAAAGTGGTGAGGGCACGGCACGGTGGCGGACAGCAGAGAGAGAGAGAGAGAGATCAAAAAGAGAGAGAGAGGGAGAGGAGAGAGTAGAGAGTAGACAGGGCAGTAGAGAGTAGAAAGAGGAGTCTGGATCGTGGGCGTGTATCAGGACGAGCTCAGGTGAGAAAAGGAAGAGCGACGAGCAGGAAACCATTCAGAAAGCAGTGTACAATGGAAGATGGAAACATGGAGAGGCGGCGTGCAGCGGTGGCGATATCAGTGGGCGATGAAAATACGAGAAGATGTCACGAGAGGGTGAGTTACATCAGAAGCCTGCACAGGCATCCACATAGAGAGAGAGCAGGAGTCAGCTGGACGTGCCAGCATTTCTTACAAAGGTGTTGGCCAGGAGTTTAACATCAGAGACTGCGAGTCCACGGCTTATTCTGTGGGCGCCACTCTCGGACCCTCTCGCCACGACGCTGCACAACCGCTGCGCGGCGCACGCACACTGTCCCAGATGCGCGCGTCTGTGCGCCCAGAAATGTCCGAATAGTGCCCGTCGTCGTGGTTGTTGTCGACGTCGACGCCGTCGTCGTTGCCGTCGTCGACGTCGTCGCGCCCGGATCTATCGTGCCCGCCACCCCCTCATGCGCCGCAGCGCGAGGAGAGGGCAAAGCCGGTGGAAGAGCTCACCGTGGAGTTCCCAGTAGGTTGCAAGGTGAAGGCCAGCACGGGAAGGCAATGCCACACGTCAGAGCCCCGAATCATCAGAGCTGGGGGCGGTCAGGGGTGACTACCGATTCGCGCCTCGGGGTTCCAGACTGGAGTTGCCCCGGACCGCAGTCATCCTGGAGAATTCGGGCATCCAGCCCTCCCGAATCATCAGGGCTGGGGGCAGTCAGGGGTAACTACCGATTCGCGCCCCGGGGTTCCAGACCGGAGTTGCCCCAGACCGCAGTCATCCTGGAGGATTCGGGCGTCCAACCCTCCAGAATCATCAGGGCTGGGGGCGGTCAGGGGTACCATTTCATGCAGTCGAATCACACGTATCGCAATGATGAAGGGAAGATGGATGGGGCTGAGGAGGTATACGCAGCCTACGTCATCTGAACGAGTCGTCTTGCCACGTACTTCTTCGGGCAACCTGGTGGCGGCTCAGCCGTCGGTGTTGGGAGCCCAGAGCCGGACAATGATTCAGAGGCGTCCCCAGAACAGTTTCAGCCGCGCTAGCGTGTCCGGTGCTTTTTGGGATAGGACAAGACCCCGAGCTCGATGCTTAGCACCAGGTTCTTCCCTACCGGTCTTGAAGCCACGGTTTCCCCTGGCCAAGCTGGTGCACGCATGCTAAAGGCGTCTAGGGAATATTTAGCATACATGCAAAACTTTCCCTAGCGGCATCAATGGCAAGAGACGCGCTACTTTCTGCCCAGGATTGGTAGGGAGGTCATTCCGGGGAGCCTCCTCACGGTCAAAGCTGCTTTTGGCAACGGACAGGATTCCAAATGACGGAAAAATGCAAAGATGTTGCTGCTCAGCACCAGTCGCGCAGGAGCGCCTCTCAGTTTAACCGCAGCGGCCTCCGGCGTGGCTGGGCTCAGTTCTCCACACCAAAGCAGTTTGACCAACCCTGGAGCGATAGAAGTGGACTCACAGGCGGCAGTTGGTGCCCCGGCCCAGGGATGCTCAGCCTCTTCTGGCTCGGGTGCGCCCGTTCCCCCTGTTGTACCTGGAGCCTGGGCCCAGGGCGGTTTAACCGCCCCCGGGGCACCGTCGGCATCATCCCCACCGTCGGCATCATCCCCAGAAGTTTTTAATTCCGATGCCTTGGATAATGTCAGCTGGGCAAGCTGGCTTGGATACAAACGCCAAACAACAAGGAGAGCGGAGATAAAGTCAAGGGTTAGCCACATTACATCCCCGCCCGGAAAAAGATGACGATTATGAACGGCTTGCGCATCAACGATGGCACAGGATTGCGATGTATAGTGGGGAAACGTACTTGCACCCAGTGGATGCCACGATGTCGATGACTTCAAGGGTTAACACGAACAATTCGACCAGGAGAAAATTACAAGGTTCGGCTTCAAAAAGAGATGGCTGGGAAGCATTACGAAGCCCCTAAGAGCATGTCCCAGCTCGCCAAAGCCGCAAACGCGATGTTTCTCTTGGCCAGTCACATGGTAAGCGAGGACACGAGGGTCCCCCGTGGGGGGCCCAAATCTATGGTTCCTCGATGGGCGTTTTTTTTCCGCGATCCGCCTCGGCAGGACATCGGAGAGACAGGATGCGTCGGTGTTTGACAGGTTTTATTGGGGAAGCTGCAAAGCAGTTCAATGACAAGTACGAATGCACCAATGTTGACGCTTCCCTTCTTTGTCTCTGATAAGAAGAGAGAGAGAGAGAGAGAGAGAGAGAGAGAGAGAGAAAAAACAAAAAAACATTTGAACAGAACAAAGAGAGAGACACATAACAAAGAGAGAGAGAGAGAGAGCAGATTATAGACGAGCGATCGGACAGATGCACCCACGGCTGCTCGCACATAGTCTGCGCTCCATTGTCGAGGGACATATCCTCCTCCATTCTGACCCCCAGTACGGGGGCGACGTTAAGAAACGGGACGTCGGGGCTGGCAGCTTCGAGAGAAATATTGAGGACCCTAGGCAGCACCTCAATTTTTCGATGGCGGAGGAGACTTTCGCGGATGGTCTTGTCCATTCCGCGGAGATCATTTTCACTGGCCCTAAGCCCGCATCGGTCAGGGCGAGCGGTCCCATTCAAAATTGCCACGCACATCCCCGGGATCTCGTCTTGCTTGAAAATCGCGCGCATGCATGGGCACTGGTGGCGCATGACCTGCCGGAAGCTGGCTCAGGCAGCTGTCGTCGCTTTACGAGGCAGGGAGAAAGGATTGAGAGTAATTTCGCGACAGAGTACATTAGGCGGCTGGACATTTGCAGGTTAATTCGCGAGGCAAAGGCCGCGCGGGCCCCCAACCGGGATGTCTTGTCGACCAAGACAGGCTCAACCAGCGTCCGCCGCTCCCTCGCTCGCCAGATCTCGATGCAACTTGGAGTAGGTTGGAGGCCAAAGGAAAAGCTCCAAAGATTTCCATAATCCCGCGCGCGGCTAACTCAAGGGCGCGCCCAATGATCAGAAGAATCGTTGGAAGGCCAGGGGGAAGAGGAAGGATCTGGCAGCTGGTTCAACAGATGGTCAGAGCCAACCTCTGGCCCAGACGGCGTAGATAACACCCAAGAGCCTTGCGGTGCCCAATGTGCCAGCGGCCATCGGTTCAACCGATGGCGCGGAAAGGCCAATCGACCCATAGACTGCCGGCGCAACCAGCGGCCCAGCGTCGCTCACTGCACCGCAGCGGCCCCCCACAAACAGTGCCCCCGAAATCCGGAGGTGGCTAAGGCTTTCCCGCTTCCCTCTTCGCATCCTCCCGATAGCATGGGTGTCTGGCGAGATCCTGAATCTTCCAAGCGACGCATCCAGCTGGAGCCAGACCGGCTCGCCCGCCTGCCCCACCTTTACCGATGTCTCCACTTCAGACGCATCAGCCCACCATTATCCCGAATGCCGGCTTAACCAATGGTGGAGAGATTGGGGCCACGATGGCGCGCGTGGAAATGAACGCCGCGGCGGGCGGGGCTGGGCCGGCAGCGACGCCAGCCCCCGACTTAATCGGACGCGTGGCAAGCACGGCTGAGTCAACGCCTAACACGCGCGCCGCACCGCCAGGATCAGAATTGGCCCCGACGGACGATAAGGAGAAATGGGGCTGCCCGCGGAAATTCGGGACAACGCAGCGCATCTCCCACCAGCCAAGAGAGCTATGGTCAAAACTTTGCGCCAGACTTGGCGAGTCTAATTTGAGGCTCGGATCGCGAGAAATGGTGAAGGGGCCACCAAACCGAATCTGGCGCGTTGGATCATGGACACGACGTGCACCATCTTGACTTCGATATCCTCGCCGGCGTGCTCAACGCCCAGGCCCGGTTGCACCATCGGGGGATTGATGCGGGAAAAGAGCTGGCATTCTACCGCGGATATCTAGATCGGGCACACTCGGACTTTGGACAATCCATTCGTCGGCAGACTCTTACAAGGGTGGACAGGAATTTCGATCCAGATGCAAGGTCAGATGACGGTGCCTGGCCATGGCTGCCTGCGGCTGCTGCCGCCGGCAGTCCGGAGGGCAAGGCCGCCCCGCCTGCCCCCCGATCACCGGTGGCCTATCGCGCGGGGCCCACGCCCGATGACATGCGCGAGGCCTGGAATAGCGCCACCGGTTTAACCGAAGATGGCCCCCCCCCCGGCGGGGCGCAACAGTAACCTGAAATCGCTGGCGGCCCGCGCGCCCGCAGCCCCCCCGCGCCTGAGGCGGCGCCAATGCTTGGAGCCACGCGAGAAGGCGCTGTCGGTTGAGGCGGATTCTGGCGCTCGGGCGTTTATCCTCGGGCGAACCGGCAGACCCGCTAAAGACGACCGAGTGGGCGCGGAAGAGGAGGTAGCACTTGGCGCTCAGGGCCAAGCCTTGGGCGAACCCGCGGCTTCCGAAGGCGGCGACCAGATGGGCGCGGCTGCCGACGGCCAGGAAGAAACCCAGGCCGCGCGACGAAGCACGGGAAGCCCAGTTGCCCTACATCCGCGACCCCCCTGGGGAAGATCATTATCATTTCGAGGACTCCACGCGCCCCCGGGGTTCATGATCGATTATTTCCATCGGAGGGGCGCCCCGGCATTCCCGGAAAGGCCCAATTGCCTCCGGAAGCTCTGCCACTGTCCTATTTCGGCGCTGACATCGCCCACCCCGCGGCAAGGGCTAGAAGGAGGGGTCTTATTTCTGCCGGCCGAAGAGCCAGATCGGACCATTCAAGGACCCCGCCGAACATCAGAAGGGGCGCGGGCGTCGCCCACGCGACGGGTCTGGTTCCGGAGAACATGGCGTGTCTAGGTCAATTTACGTTCAAGATACTTCGTGCCAGCGCCGGGCCCCAGCCACCTTGACCCGATCCTTTCATAGTCGGCAAGCCTTGGAAGCGACGCCCAGTGAAAAGACGAGGCTGCTCAAACGCATGCCGCGCATAATTCCCACGAGGGTTTTAAAGACGCAAGCGGCGCGGCGCTGAAGAAATGGGTCTTGTTCAGCGCGGGGGCGGGCCCAGAGCTCACAGGCGCGGCGCGGGAGACTCGGCTTTCTGGAGGAACCCCAGATGTCGCGCCGACAAGAAGTCGAAATGCATAACCACATACGCCGCACCTCCTTCGGTATTGCTCACATCACGCGCTCAACCCTGGGGGGCGGTGCTCCGTTCTGGAGTGAGTCACACAGATGATGAGCGATGGTTTTGAACAACGGACGGTTGCCCCGGCGACGCATGGATTTACAATGTCGTCTCCAGGCTCTGCCCAGATCTTAGGGCTGGAGGCAAGTAATCATCATGTGCTTCATCAGCTTTCGATCGAGCACTGGCAGCAGTCGGTGGAAGAGGGCTCCCCGCATTCGGCGACGCGGGGAACGCTGGCCCCCGCCTGCGCCGGGGCAGCGCAGGCCCACGCAGTGGCCGCTGCCAACGTCGATGGGACGCATCCCCCACGCGAGCTCAATATCATACCCCACAACCATGGCCCGCCGTTGCACGCCACGTCGATCAGGGCCAGCAGAGAGTTTATGCGGGTGGATATCCCGCATCCAGAGGCACAATCGGGTTTGTTTCAAGCGCCAAACCACACCGTTACGAGACTCCTCGATAAACCGGAAACCGCGGAAACCACGGCCGCCGATGCGATCCCGCATTGGCTTAGCTCGCGCGGGCCCTCGCCTCCAGACGGCCCCCCCCCCCAGATCCATCGGGATCCAGGGATCGACCCAACCGATCTGGGCGAGCCCGATGATCATTCGATGGGGAGCTGAATCCCACGGTGCTCGAGCATCTCTGGCACGTCCATGAGAATCGCCAGCCGTAAACATTGGGACTATCTCATCATGTTTCACATTAACATGTCCTTCGGACATCGGCGCCGCGCTGCCCCCGCAGGGGCGCCGGTTTCAGACTGGCGCCCCGGATGGGCGGGCATTGCGAAGACCGTTGGCCCCCATCGCATGGGCGCGAAAGACAACGCCCCCCCAAAAAAGGCCATCTGGAGTTGTTCGAACAGAGATGGGCAGACAGGGACATTGCTTCAACGTCAGCAGGGATCACTGGACACTTGCAATCGGATGGCACTGCTGCCCCGACGGAGGACGCCGTCGGTTCAACCGACGGCGACCCCTTCGACGACGCAGCCGAAGGGTAAGCTCAAGACGTTCAACGTCCCGAGACATCCGCCGCGGGCGCGCGGGGGTTCTCCGCTGCTCCCCGAGACAACGACCGTCGCTAATCGCGCCATGTGTTTCGCGAGTTGCGCTCGGGATTCGGGGCCTGTCCGATCTGCAATACAGTCGTTCCGCGACTCGCTATCCGGAGTTGCTGCGAGACCGGACTGGTGACATCAATCCTGAGCTGCCTGAGGCAGCGGAGGTTGCGCCTGGCAGTTGGCCCAGAGAGCCCCCCCTCAAAAACAAAAGATCGACCCGCCGGGCACTGCAATGCGTCGGCGGTAAGTGCTACGAATCTTCGCGCACATGAGAGGTCGAAGCGAAAATGCGTCACCGACACCAACCATCGCTTGAACATGTCCGTTTGAGGAGCAACTTTCTTGAACTATGAACCGGGTCCAGTTCCTCAATGGTCGGCCGCATGCCCGCTTGCCCATCCTCCTCTGCGCCGCGAGCCATATTTTAGGTTCACAGAGCCTGTCAAGAGGAGATCCGTCCAGAGCATGAAGTTCAAGTATGATGCCACCCACCTCCGTCGCCGTTTGGCGACGGACTTGTGGACATTGCTTGACCAGAGCTCGATGCCCATGGCTTGTCCACCCCTAGCAGCGTTTGACTGGCCGGGCGCGCGGAACGCAGTGATCGCGCCCCCCAGTGGATGGGCGGCATGGCGGGAGACTTTGATTCAGGAAGCGGCGCCTTTGCCCGCGCCTGTACATCTGGCACAGGCCGCGGGCTCAGCCAGTGATCGGCCGGGCGCATGGGAGGAGACGTTGACTCAGACGCTTGCGCCGCAAGCGGATAATCCGCTTGTGGGCGTTGGCAAGTGCGAAGATAAGCCACGTCGAATCAGCCGATCTGTTACCCAGCGGGCTCAGTTTCTTGGGGGCACGTCAAGGACGATGCTCAAGTGGTTCAACCTCTTGAGCCAAAATATTCCACGCCTCTTGACGAGACCCAATACGATGATCATTCCTTCTACTCTTGCCCCCATCGCGACCACATTTGTGAACGAGAATGTAGGAGAGGAGCTTCTTGATGGGAAGAAGGAGAACGCTCGTCAGCCGGAGGGGCCTCTCGGACAAGCGACGCCTGGGCACTCGACCGAGAAATCGGAGAAGTGGTGCAAAGCTCCGGCTTGGTCGAATCGTACATTCAGAACTTGGGAAGATGCTTCCTGTCCGAGGCGCGGCCCCGCGCCCCCTCTACAGATGCGCGCGCTGCCGAACTCGGAGCTCAGTTTATTTAACTGGGCCGAGGAGACGGCGGGTGATCAAGCCGCGGCATGGGGGAAGTTGTTCACCAAATACGAGGGGAAAACCGTCGCGATGGAGTTAGGTGATTCGCGAGCGCAAGAATTCGGGGCTGCCCATAATCGGTTCAGCCGATGATGCGAGCAGGACAGTACTCGATAACGCCGGAAGATCGACTGCGGGTAAGACGGAGATAATATGTATTTGGGGCACAGAAGCCGCTGCCAGCTCAGCCCGTGGCGCTCCTTCTGCGATCGAGCCCAGCCCGTTCAATGCGCCTGTGCCGGACTCAGAGCGCGGCTGCCGGTTCAACCGGCGGTTGGCACGACACGTCAGAGACATCGGCCCTACCTGCAGCAACGACGCGGGCACCGAGCTTGCCTGCGCCACCACCGCCGCCCGACGCCGCCACAGGCAAGACGAACAGCGGATGCACAAGTTGGTGGAATGACAATCCCCGTGGAGGGCCCATCTACCGCCACCGCCTCTGTCGCGTCAACGGGTCAGAGGCGGGTCGGCGAAGCATTCAGAGGGAATGCGATAACAACGAGATTGGACATCGGGATGCGAACCAGCACTAGTATGCTGGAGCTGGGTTTTGGGCGCGTAATCAGAAGTACCGCCAACGACAAGTTTGGAGCTTTGATGACTAAAACGGATGTTCGGTTTTCCCTTCGAAAGGACGGGAAAAGGATCAACGCGCAAACAGCGATATCACATACATATTGGAAATATGTCGTTGATTTAGATCATATTGACGACAATTGACGAGCGTAAGGGGCGCGCGAATGAATCGCTCGCTCCCTCGAAAAAAGACGCACTTGACCACGACAGCGCACGGGTCAGCTGCGCATTGTTCGGCGGCTACATGATGAATGACGTCGGGAGTAAGAGCCTGACCCTGTACATCATGCTGAGCCGGCGCGCTGCATGATGTGCGGGATGCGTCAGTTTGTTTCAGTCCGCTTCAAGGAGTTGCCAGGAGCAGTTGCGATCCCGCTCCGCATGCTGTAAAATTGTTTTTGGGCTTGGCGCCGGGGGGGGACAAAGCGCCCGGGGATTGCGCGAAGTCTGGCAACTCCGAAGGGAGCTGTTGTTCGGCCTACGCTTCCTGCCGCGGGGGGGGGTGAATGCAGTTCCTTGCCTGCCCGATCTCGCTGCCGCCGCCTCCATGCCGTTGCGGGCCGCCGCCGCATTAATGGATATGTACTGCAGTTCTGTGCGTAGCGAAGTGACAATGGGAGCGGCGCGCCCCCCCCCTTACCCCGGGCTGGACACACATTTGCACACATTCGTTTGTTGTAGTGTTTGCTCGACGGACTAAGGAGCATGAGCGATCCAGCCATTGGTAGCGGATATCAGAGTACCAATACAAGATAAGATAACAGACCACTGAGTACGTCAGAATCCGCTGGGGGCTCTGGCAAAGCAGAAAATGTTGCGTTTCGTCTCAGAGTTCTATCGTTTTCCTAACGGAGCGTTCTCTTACAGCTTTCGTGGAACAAAGCGACGCGTCCCATTTTTGTCTGGTCAGGTTTCTTAGACATGGCAGTTTCGTTCGGCGGGGATTCCGAATCAACATCGTCTTGGAATCGCTTTTTGGAGGGGGCCCACCGCGGCCCAAAAGAGCCCCAAAAGGCCCCCCTGAGGACCCACAAAAGGACCCCAAGAAACCCCCAAGGGAGCCCCAGGAGGCCCCCAGACGGCCCAAGACACCCGAAGATGGCGCCAAGACGGCTTGAGGGAGCTCCCGCTGAACCCTCGCACACGCCCGAACAGCCCAAGAAGATCGTAATAGCCCCCAAGAGGTCCCCCAGGATGCCCCAAGGTAGCCCCACATCATGGCCGCAACAGCCCCCATGGTAGCTTCAAGGGGTTCACGCGAGCCCCCCGCCCCCGTTGTTAAACGTCCTTTTCGGGCGCCTTACCCCTCAGTGTCTTCCTTCGTCGTCGCCCTTCTCCTCCTCATCTTCCGCCTCCTCCTCCTCCTCCTCCACCTCCTCCTGCTACTCCTCCTATTCCTCCTCCTCCTCCTCCTCTGTTTCGTTTCCCCTCGTCCCCGTCCTCATCCATATCTTCCTCCTCGGTTTCGCATTTGTCCTCCTCGTTGTCCTCCTGCTCCCATCGTTGCCCTTCGGTCATCCGCGCTGTCATCCTCGTTATCCGCAGCCTTGTCGTCGCCATCACACTTACGAGCCCACTTGACAAGATCGACGCTTCACTCTCTTGTCCGATCAGGTTTTGCAGATGCTTGTATGTATTGCCAGAGCGTGCCCTTGCCAGTGGTTCTCCAACGGCCAAGTTGCACAAGTGTGCGGTTGACGCTTGCACCATAATATGGTGTTGCATGGGCTTGCACTCGTTGTTCAAGAGCCCACTTCGTTGTGCACTCCCCCCCGTCCTTGTCACAAGCAGTACGTTGCCCTTTCTGCCTTTCACGTGTTTGGCGCTAGCGCCTCGGCTTTGCGGGCGTCAGGGAGAATATATAAAGGGCTGGGCAGAACAGCAGCTTCAATTGTTCACTGCCAGAGAATGTGTAAACGTGAAGATCTGTGTGGCGCGGGGCGCAGGGTGGCAGCACCCAACCGTGCGTTCGGTTGGTAGACAGCATGCCTTGTTCCCTCATAGTGCTCCTTCCCGTCTTACATCTGGTGGTCGTCTTCCCTCGTTTCCGTGCAACTGTTTTCTATTGTACTAACACGTTGGCTTCATCCGAGGAGCAAGGAAGATGTGGGAAGGAGAGGGGGAGGAAGGTAACGCGGAGGAGGAGGAAGCGGACGACGACAACGGCAAGGCAGAGGTGGATGGGTCGAGTGGGATGCAATAGGGATGTGTAAGATGAAGTGGCAGACGAGGATCTGCAGGAAGATGAGGACAATGAACAAGAGAGTGACGGAGTGCTTCAATGCGCAGGAACAGAGACGCGAAAAAGGAGGAGGCCGAGGTGGAGGAGGAGGAGGAGGAGGAGGTGGAGGAGGAGGATTAGTAAGAAGACCCAGAACACCGAGGAGGAAGAAGTAAGAGGGGGAGTATAGGGAGGACCGCGAGGGGAGGAAGAGGGGGAGGAGAAAATACGCCAGCTCTTTGTGCACGCTTCCATTCCAGGCCCTGTTCAACTTGCCGAAGGCCAAGAGCGCCGAAGATAAGATCGGCACTGTGACTGGAGTCGGCAAGAAGGGTACTATCCTGGTAGAGTTCAGGCCGCTGGGATGGGACTCGTCGACCAGAGACGGGCGAGGCACTTACGGTCGAGAACTTCAGGATAGCGTGTCGTTCCGCCGGTTCTGGCCAACCACGCTTCGGAGCAACACACTACCCATGTGCATGGCATAGCATGTTGCCGGGGCCGCCGCCGCGACATGCTATCCAACAGTTCCTGACCATAGAAGGGGAAGGCACTCAGCAGTAAGGAGATGGAGGAGATTTGGAGGGCGTGGTTTCTTGGGCTTATTGCGCCTTCTCGCGTCCTCCGTCTCTACAGTGCACGTCCCCACGAGACGTACCCGACCTTAGCAGCATGTCTTTGATTCCATCCCCTTTCTTGCATCTCTCGCCCCTCTCTTTCCCTCTCTCTCCTCCTCTTCCGATCCCCTTCCCATCCGCTCCCCCCATTCCCTTCTCGACACCCCTCCTCTCCGAGGAGCAAGGTGGAGAAATGCAGGATTTAGGGGGGGCCACTCTGGAGATGTCGAGGGGATACGTGAGACAGAAGCGTGGGGAGAAGCAACAGGAGTAAGGCGAGAGTTGGAGGACGTTAATCCTTGGGCTGATGCTTTCTTTTCGCATACCCCCTCCCCGCCGAGCACGTCCCCAAGGGGCGTGCCCTACCTCATACCGTCCTATTACCCCCTTCCCCCTGCTCTCGCCCAACTCTCCTTCCCCCCCTCTCCTCTGGTCCCGATCCCCTTCCCCTTCTCTCCGTCCCCCTTCCTCTCTCGTCCATCTCTCCCCCTTCCCCCTTCCTTCCTCTCTCTATCCTCGTCCCCCTTCCTTCCTCTCCTCCTCTCCGTCTCTTTTCCTTCCTCTCTCTCTCTCTCACTCTCTCACTCTCTCCTCGTCCCCCTTCCCCCCTCCCCTTCTCCTCCGCTCTCCCCTCAACCCCCACGTTCCCCCCCCTCTGTCTATATTGCGAAGGCCTTACGGTCGAATTTGGTTAGTAGGTGCACCCCTCCAGATCAAGGGTTTCTTTGTCGGGGGCGGCAAAGAGGGGGTTATGACAAGGGGGGCGCGGATATCAAGGCGGGGGCCATGATATCTTCCAGATTTCATTGCGCCTTTTCTTATTTCATCACGTCCTTGGCCCCCCCCCCTGGGCCGCGCACATGCCGCCAGCCATGATTTGCGCCCCCCCCTCTTGGACGCCCCCCTCTTGGCCGCCCCCGATCTTGTGTCCTGCGTCTCGCGTTCCACCTCTGCAGCCCTGGGGCAGCATGGCCCTCGGAAGGGTCATGTGTCCTCTCGCGTGTCCTCTTCAATCAAGCCCGACTGTACGGCCGATGGGGGACGACGATGACGTTCACGTAGGTCAGAGTCCTCAGGAGTGCTTCTTGGGGTCTCTTCGAAGCGGTCTCGGGGGCCCCTGGGAGCAATTTTGGTGGCCTCGAGGGACCCTCTTGGGGGCCGCTTGGGGCCTCGGCTGGGGGCTCGAACTGTCCATTCGGGTCCCCCGTCTGGGCACCCTCTCGGAGCCATTTGGAGGACCTTGGGCCGTCCTGGAGGCCTCTTGAGCCGGGGCCCTCTTGGAGGCATTTTGGGGCGATCTTGGTAGCCTCTTGGGCAGTCTTGGAGCGTCGGGAAGCCAAAAAAGCGAGAACGCCAAATTCCTCAAACATTGCCGGAAAGTAGATTGATGTTGTTCCTTGGAGCCTTGTTGGGAATGCTCTTGGAGGCCTCTTGCGGCGTCTTGGAGTCCTCTTGGATCTTCTGGAGGCCATCTTTAGCGTCTTGGACAGATCGTTTGGCGAGTTGGACCTCTGTTGGACCGTCGTGGGTGCCTCTTGGGGGGCACTCTTGGCCCATCTTGGGGCCTTCTTGGGCCCCAGAACCCCGCGGGACCGCCCCCAACACCGCTCCTCAACACCCCCCTCTCAGCACACACACCCAGGACGACCCCCTGGTCTCCCCCCCCCCCTCCCCTGGCGGTGAAGGGACCAAAAGGAATGGGCTTCGCTTCGATTGCTTAATTTCGCTTTGGCTGGCGCGGTTGGGGAGGAGGGCCCAGGGAAGGGGGGGGGGAGCGGCGACTGCGGCGACGGCGACGACAACGAGTCAAACCAAACAGCGTCTCGCACACGCCGACAGGGTCGGCGGATGACGGGAAGCGCGTACGTGGAACGAGGAGCGTGGACCGTTTTTCTCAAAGAATTCTTTGTGTGAGGCTCCGCGCTGCACTTCGGCCAGGCGTCGGCGGATGACGGGAAGCGTCTTCGAGGTACGAGAAGCAAGCGGGACGTTCTGGCTGAATCCTTGAGTAAATATATCTTTTCTTTAACTATATGGGTTGCCGCGCTGCACGGGATTTTTCGTTGGCGGATTTCAGAAATGAGCATTTCGCTCGAGACATCCTCACAAAAGTAAGATGTTCGCAACATCATCTTGAAACCGAGAGGAGCACGGCAGACCAAGACGAGGAGCACGGCAGACCAGGCACCAAGAGCGCCCTCAAGACGACGGAAAGGATGACCAAGACGAGGAGCACGGCAGACCAAGACGAGGAGCACGGCAGACTATGCCCTAAGAGTGCCCTCAAGACGGCCGAACAATCATCAAACAAACAATGAGTCTAACGTCGTCTTGGAATCGTTTTTGAGGGCATCAGTACGGCCCCCCAAAAACAAAATCGGCCCAAAGATGACCCGCAGAGTGCCCTCAATACGGCCGACCATGACGATTTCGCTGGGGACGTGTTCAATAAATTAAGAGTGTATCAGCACCGTCTGTTGCAACAACGCTGTGCTGGTCTGCCGTTCTCCTGTGGTCAGCTGTGCTGCTCTGCCGTGCTCCTGCGGTCTGCCGTTCTGGTCTGCCGTTCTGGTCTGCCGTGCTCCTGTGGTCTGCCTTCCTGGTCTGCCGTGCTGCTGCCGTCTGTCGTGTTGCTGCGCTGTGCCGTGTAAGCTGATAAACCGGTCAGACCGATGAAGAAAACGAGAGTCGGGTTACAACGGCTACGCAGATTTAAACTGCTAGTCCAAAGGCTCTCCAGAGGACCCCAACATCTCCCAAGCACACCCCGAGAAGTCATCATCATCATCATCATCATCATCATCATCATCATCATCATCATCATCATCATCATCATCACCATCATCATCACCATACTCATACTCATACTCATCATCATCATCCTCCTCCTCCTCATCATCATCATTATCATCATCGTACGCATCACCATCACCATCAGCAGCAACATGATCATCACCAACAACAGCAGCGTCAATGACATGATCTGGTCTGCTATGTTCCTATGGGCTGCCGTGCTGGTCTGCCGTGCTGGTCTGCCGTGCCGGACTGCCGTGCTCGTCTGCCGTGTCGGTGTGTTGTGCTGGTCTGCCGTGCGGGTCTGCTGTTCTGGTCTGCCGTGCTGAAGCTGAAGCTTTCGGGGCTTAAAGCCAGAGAAAGAGAGAGACATAGAGAGATAGAGAGGGAGAGAGAAAAAACAACAATTAAAAACAGGGGCAGGCCATCTTGGGCTACACCCCAGGGCCCTCCAGGCCGCCGTGCTGCTGCGGCCTGCTGTGCTCCTGTGCTCCTGTTACCTTGCCTCTGTGTGGTCTCCCGTCGAGAGCACACAGAGGCGGCAAGATGCGTTCACGCCTCGTCTCGGTTCAAGGCCGTCGATCGCCAGGCCATTACAATTCGAACAATCATGCCTCGCGCCCTGGTTCAAACGGCCGCGACGTGTGGCGAGGCTCGGTTCAAACGGCCACACCTCGGTTCAGCCCGCCACGCCCGGATCAAACGACCACGCCGCTACGATTCGAACGGCCATGTCGCGCCCCGCCCCGTCTCGCCCGCCCAGCACACACCCTGCACACACGCTCGCACACATGCACAGAGCTGCACACAGCCGCACACACAGGCACACGCCCACAGGCACACGCACACACACGCACACGCTCACTTTCGCTCTCTCTCACACACACACACACACACACACACACACGCACAGGCAACATACGTTCACGCTGACCGCAGGAGCACGGTAGACCAGCACGGCATAAAAGAGCATTGCTGCGGACCACCTCGCACGGACGCACATGCACATACTCCACGCACGCGCACGCGCAAGCGCAAACGCACGCACGCCACGACAGACCTGCGGGGCAGACCAACACAACAGAGCACATGAGATGCCGACAGAGGTGTTTTACAACCTCTTATGTTAAAAATGACGTTTTCGCTAGGGACGTCCTCAGAAAATGAGCAGGAGCACGGCAGGCAGACCAACAGGAGCACGGCAGACCACACAAGAGCACGGCAGGCCACACAGGAGCACGGCAGACCACATAGGAGCACGGCAGACCACAAAGGAGCACGGGGCTGATCCGTAGCCATTTTGGCTCAAGGCCATGGCGCACCCGACGACCGCGAGTCCGTCGGGCGTTCTTGAGCGCGAGGGGCGCTCTGCCACGAGCCAGAAGCTTCGCCAAATTTGTGCTTCTTCGTTCCTGCAGGGCCGAGTGTCTCGGCCAAGCTGCGGCCAGTCCCTCTGTGAGCCGCCATGTCGGAGGTTGCCGCGGGGCTCGCTCGGAGGGCTTACTGGTTGTGTGCTAAGCGTGGCTGCAACGCTTGGAATTGGTGCGACAAGCGTTGGACGTGCAAGGCGTGCGGCACCAGCGCTCCCCCATGGACGAAGGAGTACCGCTCCGACAAGGTCTCCCCTCGGGTGGATGCCGACGGGTTCGTGCAGCAGCCCAGGGGAAGAGCTGACCAGCGCGCTGCGAGGCGCTCCGCCTCCCAGCGGGCCCTCTCAGGGAGCACGGCACCCAGCAGCTCCCCCAACAGCAGGACACGGCGTGGGCGTTCCTGGGGAGAGGCCAAGTCTCAGTACGGTGAGCTCCAGGCGCAGCTCGTGGCGGCCAAGGAGCGGGTCGACAAGCTCCAGGCGGCCGCGGCGCTCGGGCTCTCGGAGGACTTCCAGCGAGAGGCGGAGAAGGCCCTCCAGCAGGGCAGGGACCAGGTCGCCGCCCTCGAGCAGTCGGCCCAGGAGGCCCAGCGGACGGGGCGCCCGCCCCACTCGGTCTTCCACATCGAGGCCAACGCCATCCAGAAGGTCGAGCGTCAGTTGGCCACTGCCCGCACCAAGAGGGAGAAGCTCCAGCTGCAGGCGGCGGAGCTGCGCGACCTCATCGCGGAGAAGCAGGAGCAGCTGTCTGCGGCCGAGTTGGGAGTTGATGAAGTCACTGGGCAGATTGCTGAGCTGGAGGAGACCAAGGCCAAGGTCACGCAGCAGGCGATCCAGAGGGCCAACGCGGCAGTCGGTGGTGTGCCGAGCCCGCTCGGGGACGCTGTCCAGGGGCTGCTCACTCAGGTTGGGGCCCTGTCGGACCTCCTCAAGCAGCACGGGGCTGAGCTGCCCCCCAGGTTCTCGGAGATCGTCGACATTCTCAACACGCAGAAGGAAGCGGTCGCTGACGTGCTCATGCCCCGCAGCAGCTCGGCCAGGAAGCGCTGGGGCGACAGCGTTGGCGACGACGGCCTCGCGACTGAGGACGACGACATGCCGCTCGACATCGTGTCCTCAGGTGGGCCCGAGGCCGCCCCCTCCCCTGGCGCCCCGCGGACAGGGCAGTCCGCGGCTGGGCCGCCCGCCCCACGGGCCAGGTCTGCGGACGGGCCCTACGGGCCCGCAGTGGCCCGTGGCCAGCGCGGAGCGACTCTGGGTGCGCGGCCCCAGGTGGAGCCCTGCCTCGCCAAGGCCCTCGCAGAGCAAGGGGCGGCCATCTCGGATGGCGACCCCTTGGTGGCTGCGGCTGCTGCTGTGGCTCCTGCTGCAGGGTACGGGCCGCGCCGTGGGCGACGCAGGAGGGCTGGAGTGGCAAGCCTCCACAGTTCGTGGGCCCAGCTGCTGGGACAGGTGGAGGAGGCGCTGCGACGGCCGCTGGCGCGTCAGAGCCCCTCGCAGGCGGCGGGCGGCGCCCAAGGGCCTTGCCCGAAGTAGCCAGCTGGCGCGGTCGGGAGCACCGAGGTGGCCCCCCGACGGCCAGTCAGGGGCCGAGAGCGGTGGGATTCAGCCCCACGTCGTCGCAGCTCTCGGCCCCGTTGGTGAAGGGCAGGCGCACCCCCCGCTCGCTACCGGAGGGGCGGAGGGACGGCCGCCTCCCCAGCGGTGGCCACCTCCCGTGCAGGCGAGCAGCCCGCCGACGACGTCTAGGAGCGCTGGAGCGTGGGGCCAGGTCCCCCCTCCAGTCCTGGTGGGGGTGGAGGGCCCCGCGACCAGGGGCTCGGCGGGCATGGAGCCTGGCGTTGAGGAACGCGCGGCTCGCGAGGCTGCCGTCATCGGCAAAGCGCCGCTGGTTGACAGGGCAGGAGGCCAGCAGCTCCGAGCTGGCCTTGTCTTGCTCGGCTGCAACGGCAATACTTGGAGCAGGAGCATTGAGGTCATTGAAGCCTTCTTCAAGGCGTACGACTACTGGCCCGACGTTGTGGCGCTGCAGGAGACGAGGCTCCCGCATGAGCGCCTGCCCAGTGCGGCGGCTCAGGCCCAGAGGCTGGGGTACGCGGCCTTCCTACACGCGGCAGTGTTGACGGAGAAGCAAGGGCCCCTGGCGACCTCAGGCGGCGTGGCGATCCTGGTGCGGGACGGCTTGCAAGCCGACGAGTCTGCAGCCCCGCTGCCCTCGGCTTTGCGGCACCGCCTCATCGGAGTGGAGATTGCCGCAGCTTCGGGCCTTCGGCTTCTGGTGCTCGCTGGTTATTTTCAGCACTCTCTGGGCCCTCGAGGTATCAACCTCGACTTGTGTTCGGCCATCTCGGAGGTGACGGGCTCCGATGCAGACATCCCGTGGGTCCTCCAAGCGGACTTCAACATGGAGCCCGAGCCCCTGGAGGAGTTAGGGTGGCCCGCGGCAGTGCGGGGGCACGTCCTGGGGCCCTCGGAGGCGACGTGCCATGCCGAGGGCTGTGACCACCTCTACGACTGGTTCGTGGCTTCTGCGGCGTTGGCGGCCTGCACGGCCTCCTGTGCCACCACGCTCGAGGGCTTTGGGCTGCACCCTCATCGCCCTGTCCTACTTCGCCTACAGGATGTTCGGGCAGATGCGTTGGTTGAGGTTCCGTCCAGGCCCGCCCGCTTTCCCGAGGTAGCCCCTGAGCTCCTTCGGGCACATGAGGACGCGGTGATTGTGCGTTACTCGGTTGGCAAGAAGGGGCAGGTCACGTCCAGGGAGGTCTCGTGGTCCTGGGACGTGGGCTCTGCTCCGACCAACCTCTCCGTTGCCTTCGGCGAGTGGGCGGCAGCCGCAGAAGGCACCCTGGTCGGCATCCACGGCATCGGCCAGGCTGACCTGGCCCGTCATCTCGGCAGAGGAGAGGGGCCGAGGCTGACCCTCAAGCCGCTCAGCGCCCTTGTCAGGCGGGACGCCAGGTTCAGGTTCAGCCTCCTCACGCACCGCCTAAGGAGTTGTCTGGACGTGGCCCTCCAGCGAGTGCGCGCGGAGAGCACTGGCCGATGGCACCCTCGGCATGCGGTCTGGTACGAGCACCAGGCCGAGCTCAGGACGCAGCTCTTGCTGGAGGCGGTGCAGGAGGCGGACGACTCGGTCGGTCAGGGCCTTCCTGGTGCTGCTCCTGAGCGGTTGGGCGACCTGGTGTACCAGGCGGGCGTCCTCGGCAGCCCTGAGGCAGTTCGGGACCTCCAAGGGCTGCTCAGTGCTTCGCAGCGCCGCGATGCGGCTCAAAGCGCCCAGGCCTGGCGCAGCTGGGCCCAGACAGCGGTCGAGAAGGGCGGTCGCCTGGCCCACCGCTTCTCGAAGGCGACGCCCCCGCCGACGGTCAGGGACGCTGACTCGGGCAGGAGGCTTGTGGGTATGGCAGCGATTGGCGAACTCACGAGAGTCTGGCAGAAGCTGTGGCTCCAGGACGGGTTTGCCTCGGGCGCGGGGGCCAGCAGCTGGGACGTGGGCGAGTGGCAGCTGCCCCCCATCTCGCTGGAGCAGCTCCAGGCAGCCTGCAAACGCTACAGCCCCTCGGTGGGCCTCGGGTGCGACTCCCTGCACCCTCGGCAGATCCTCCTGCTGCCAGTGGCGCTGCAGCTGCGCATCCTGGACATCCTGGCGGCCTACGACGAGGCCCCAGCATCGATCCACGGGCAGGTCTCCCTGATGGTGTTCATTCCGAAGGCAGACGGTGGGGTAAGGCCCATAGCGCTGCTGCCGTTGATCCTGCGGCTCTGGTCGCGCCTCCGCCAACCGTGCTGTGCACGCTGGGAGGCTGACCACAACTTCCCCTTCTTCTGGGGACGTGATGGGCGGGACTGTGAGAGGGCTGGTTGGCTGCACAACTGTTTCGCGGGTTTCGCGAAGTCGAACCTGCAGTTCGAGGCCGCGAGCCTCTTCCTGGACATCAGCAAGTTCTACGAGCACGTGCGGCACGACGTTCTCTGGGCGAATGCGGTACGTTTCGGGTTCAACCTCAGGCTGCTGCGCGGCCTCCTCACGTCCTACCAGGCCCCTAGGATGATCCTAGCGGCGGGCATGGCCTCCCCCGCCTTCGGCACTACGGGTACGGTGCTGGCTGGGTGTGCGTGTGCGACAGCAGTTGCGAAGCTCCCAGTACTGGGAGCCCTCCTGGCAGCGGGGGCGACGTGCCCGTTGGTCACGCCGAGGAATGTTGTCGACGACATTTCGCTCCAGGCGGTCGGCACGGCTCGGCTCGTGAAGCTGCAGATGGTGGCCGCCAGTTGTGAGGTGGTCCGACAGCTGCGTGAGCAGCACCTCCCACTCAACGAGAGTAAGTCGGTCTTCCTGGCCTCGTCGCCGCAGCTCGCCAAGGAGCTCTCCGAGGCTTGGGCGGCGCATGGCTTTACCTTCAAGAGGGGACTTCAGGCGAGGAACCTCGGCACCGACGCCAACATCACTCGTCGTGGAGTTCATGAAGGAGCTGTGCGTGCGGCCAGCGGCCTTCGCCGAGGACGCAGGCTAGGGGTGCTTCGCTCAGCTGGCGCGGCTACCGAGTTGGTCCATCGTGCTGGGCCCACCGCGGCGATGCTGTGGGGGCGCACTGTGACTGGTGTTCCTGATAGGGAGCTGCATTCGTGGCGCTTGGCGGCTGTGCGCTCAGCTGGGAAGTTCCCTAAGGGCGCCTCGCTCGGGTTCAGACTCAGAGTGGTGGAGGTCATGAAGTCCATCGACCTCGACCCGAGCCCCGCGCTGCTTCGGGCCGCGGTGCAGATGGCGGCCAGTCTCCTCCAGTCGGGGGAGGTCCCGCTGCGTATGTTCGAGTCGGCCGTGCAGGAGGCAATGCAGAGGCACGCGGGAGCAGCAGCCCCTTGGGCGCACTGCCGCACGCCGGTGGATGCCCTGGCCCTCTCGCTCTCCAGGGTGGGCTGGAAGCTTGTTCAAGGAGCCCGCCTCGCAACCGACGACGGCCATCTCCTGGACCTGCGCATGTTGGGGCCGCGCGAGCTGGGCCTGCTGGCTGCGGCAGGGGCACGGCGAGCGTCGGACAAGTCGGAGCTGGCCCGCCTCGGCCACGGTGCGCTCCCTCAGTCGTCCCTGTTCTGGGAGGCCTTCGCGGAGGTCCTCGGGCCTGGCAGCAAGCTCAGCCACAGGGAGAAGGCGGCGGTGGTGAGCTTCCTTTCCAACGCCCACTGGCCCCAGACCCGTCTGCACGCGGCGGGTGAGAGGGAGCACGCTCGCTGCTGTGCCTGTGAGGCCCCCCGCGGCAGCCTCTGGCACAGGCTGTTCGAGTGTCCTGTCCTCGCGGGGGCCAGGCGTGACTCCACCTCTGACCGCCTTCGGCGCTGTGCGCATCGTGCACGCGGCCGTGGCGAGGAGGCGGGGGAATGTTTCGCGCGCTGCTGGCTCCCTCAGCCACCGAGGGCCGGCCCGAGGTCAGACGCCATGGCAGTCATGTGGTGCAATCGCCCCGCCGACGGTCTTCTCGGGGGGCGGCTCTACCTGGATGGGTCGGCGCTCGACCCCGAGCACGAGAGCCTGCGGCGTGCGGGATGGAGCATCGTGCAGTGCGACTCCGACGGCTACATGGAGTGCGCGGTGTACGGCAGCGTGCGCCAGGACCTCTGCCCGTTCCAGACGGCGAAGGACGGTGAGGATTTCGCGGTCTGGATGCTGTCTCGCTTCCTGGGCCCGAGCGTTGACGAGATCCTCATTGATTGTGCGTCCACGGTCAGCTGCCTCACGATGGGTAAGAAGTACGCGACGGCAACCAGCAAGCCCAACGCCCACCTCTGGGAGGGGATCTACGCGTCGCTGGACGTGGACACGCTCAAGGTGACCAAGGTGGCAGCCCACTGCACCGCCAGAGACGTGATGGATGGCAAGATCACGGAGGCGGACCTCCGCGGCAACGGACATGCAGACCGCTGGGCCAAGGCGGGGGCGGAGCTCCACCGTACCAGCCCAGTGGCCAGGCGCGAGTTCTTTGGCACGATGGAGGTGGTGAGGGAGCTCTCATGCTGGGTGGCGCAAGCCTCCCTCATCTGGCAGGGGATCGAGGTCAAGGACTGCGAGGGCCTCCCCGAGGGCAGCGAGCGGGCGGCCGTCTCCTTCGCAGTGCCAGTGGTGGAGCCCGCCAGCAGCCGCCCGCCCGACCTGGGTTCGGGCGACGGGTGGGCATCGGCGGCGCGCGCTGGTGGCGTCTCCCTCGGGGCGACGGCCTTCGTCGTCGTCGGCCACGTCCTGGCCTACGCCAAGTGCGGGGAGGGCGCCGCCGAGCAGGAGCTGATGGCGTGCACCCACTGCGGGGCGTACGCGCGGCTGGGTGGGCGCTCAGGTGCGGCGCCCAAGCTCAAGGAGCAGTGCCCAGGGTCGGCTGGGCTTCCCAAGGGAAGGAGAGACCAGAAGGCGCGCTGGTTGCAGGGGCGGCACCCTGCTGGCACGCCCCACAGCGGCAGCAAGAGGGTCGGAGCGTCTGTGCCCAGCTTGCGTAAGGAGGACGTGGTGCCGATGGCCGCCAGGGTGCGCTTCCTGGAGTGGCTGGGTGTCCGCCCCGATGATGCACCTGGCGGCGTGGCCGCCGACGCCGGCCGGGGGCCCCCCAGCGGCGCGGCGGCCGCAGGTGAGGCGGAGGCTGAGCCTTTGGCGCCTGACTCCTCGGGGGCCTCGAGGGAGGCTTGGCTTTCCGCCTACGGACTCGACGAAGCGAGCCTCCTCGAGTGGTCAGCCGCAGCAGAGGCGGCGCGCGAAGACAGGCGCAAGAGGCGCCGCCGCGCTGAAGGTGACGAAGGGGAGTGATGCAGCATCCCTTTCCTCTTTCTGTTGTATCTGCCCCTCGTCACCTCCTTTGGCGCGCGCGTGAGGCAGCGTCTTCTGCCCCGCATTGCTGATGCAGCGAGGCGGCTCTGTTAGGCGTGATGTGCGCCTCCGCCCCGCTGCCTTCTGATTTCTTTGAAATCGTGCGCTTCGCGCATTTGGCGCTTCGCGCCCTTCCCCCTGGCGGCTCCCTTGGGGCCCCTAGGGTTGGCCCTTGAGGCCCTGGGGCCAACGGGCTCTGTGGGCCTCGGGCTCCTTTTTGCCTTCATAGGCCCCGCAGCCCACAGCCCACAAAGGAGCACGGCAGACCACACAAGAGCACGGCAGACCCCACAAGAGCACGGCAGACCCCACAGGAGCACGGCAGACCCCACAGGAGCACGGCAGAGCAGACCCAAAAGGAGCACGGCAGACCACACAGGAGCAAGGCAAACCACAGGAGCACGGCAGACCACACAGGAGCACGGCAGACCCCACAGTAGCAAGGCAGACCCCAAAGGAGCACGGCAGACCACCGGAGCACGGCAGACCACACAGGAGTACGGCAGACCCCACATGAGCACGGCAAATCCCAAATGAGCACGGCAGACCACAAGAGCACGGCAGACCACACAGGAGCACGGCAGACTCCACAGGAGCACGGCAGACCACAAAGGAGCACGGCAGACCACACAGGAGCCCGGCAGACGCCACAGGAGCACGGCAGACGCCACAGGAGCACGGCGGAACCCACAGGAGCACGGCAGACCGCGCGCGGGTACAACATAAACGCGCCTTTTTGTTGTACCCCGAACGCCGCTGGCGTTTCCCCCACAGGAGCACGGCAGATCTCACAGGCGCGCGGCAGACCCCAAATGAGCACGGCCGACCACAGGAGCACGGCAGACCCCAAATGAGTACGGCAGACCCCAAAGGAGCACCGTAGACGCCTCAGGAGCACGGCTGACCACACAGGAGCACGGCAGACCACACAGGAGCGCGGCAAACCACAAAGGACCGGAAAAATGTCATTCCGCTCAAAAAATCTGACCAAGACGCGCCCAAGACGGCCACCAGGGCTCCAAGACGGCCCAAGAGCGCTCCAAGACCGCCCTAGAGCGTTCCAAGATGCCCTAAGATGGCTTCCAGACGGTCCAAGAGAGCTCCAAGACGGCCCAGGAGGCCCTCAAGAGGCCTCCAAGACGCCTCAAGAGGCTTCGAAGAGGCCTCACCAGCGCGCCAAAGAGGCAAACATCTATGATTTTTGAATAGTTTTTGAAGGTTTTTGGGGTTCGCCGTTTCGCTCGGGACGTCCTCAAAAAATCGGCTCCGGAGGGGACTCCGAAACAGCATTATCTTGGAATCGCTCCCGGAGGGCCTCCAAACGGCCCAAGAAAGCCCCCGAAGGCCCCCCAGAGGACCCCCCGAGCGCCCCAAGAGACCCCCAAGAGGCCCCCAAGGGGCGGCCAGAGGCCCGCCAGAGCGCCCAAAACGCCCCAAGAGACCCCCAAGAAGCCCCCCAGGGGCTCCAAAGAGGCGGCCAGAAGTCCCCCAGAACGCGCGAAAAGGCTCCAGGAGTTCCCTGAGAGCTTCATATCGCCCCATAGAGCCCCCGAAGGCCCCCCCCGGGACTCCCCCAAGAGGCCCCCGAGAGGCCAGAGGCTACGACAGCCCCAAGAGCGTCCAAGATACCTCCAAGACGGCGCCGAAGCCAGGAAACGCAACAAAAAATTTCTCTGACGTTCTCGCCAATACGGTCTCTGACGCACGTGGTGGATAAAAAACTGCGCTTCCCGTTCTTGTCCGGTCAGGTTCCCCAAAATGGCCATTTCGCTCGAGACATCCTCCTAAAATCGAGGTGTTGGAGGCTATCGTTTAAGACGTCTTAGGAACCGAGAGGAGCACGGCAGACCAAGACGAGGAGCACGGCAGACCAAGACGGAGCAGGACGGCCAAGACGAGGAGCACGGCAGACCAAGACGAGGAGCACGGCAGACCAAGACGAGGAGCACGGCAGACCAGGCACCAAGAGCGCCCTCAAGACGACGGAAAGGATGACCAAGACGAGGAGCACGGCAGACCAAGACGAGGAGCACGGCAGACTATGCCCTAAGAGTGCCCTCAAGACGGCCGAACAATCATCAAACAAACAATGAGTCTAACGTCGTCTTGGAAACGTTTTTGAGGGCATCAGTACGGCCCCCCAAAAACAAATGTCCTGTGTGGTCTGCCGTGCTCCTGTGTGGTCTGCCGTGCTCCTGTGTGGTCTGCCGTGCTCCTTCTTGGTCTGCCGTGCTCATGTGGGGTCTGCCGTGCTCCTGTGCGGTCTGCCGTGCGAACGTGTGGACTGCCGTGCTCATTTGGGGTCTGCCTTGCTCCTTTGTGGTTTGCCGCGCTCCTGTGTGGTCTGCCGTGCTCCTGTGTGGTCAGCCGTGCTCCTGAGGCGTCTACGGTGCTCCTTTGGGGTCTGCCGTACTCATTTGGGGTCTGCCGTGCTCCTGTGGTCGGCCGTGCTCATTTGGGGTCTGCCGCGCGCCTGTGAGATCTGCCGTGCTCCTGTTGGGGAAACGCCAGCGGCGTTCGGGGTACAACAAAAAGGCGCGTTTATGTTGTACCCGCGCGCGGTCTGCCGTGCTCCTGTGGGTTCCGCCGTGCTCCTGTGGCGTCTGCCGTGCTCCTGTGGCGTCTGCCGGGCTCCTGTGTGGTCTGCCGTGCTCCTTTGTGGTCTGCCGTGCTCCTGTGGAGTCTGCCGTGCTCCTGTGTGGTCTGCCGTGCTCTTGTGGTCTGCCGTGCTCATTTGGGATTTGCCGTGCTCATGTGGGGTCTGCCGTGCTCCTGTGTGGTCTGCCGTGCTCCTGGCGTTTGCCGTGCTCCTGTGGGGTCTGCTGTGCGAACGTGTGGTCTGCCGTGCTCCTGTGGGGGTCTGCCGTGCTCCTGTGGTCTGCCGTGCTCATTTGGGGTCTGCCGTGCTCGTGTGTAGTCTGCCGTGCTCCTGTGGGGTCTGCCGTGTTCCTGTGTGGTCTGCCGTGCTCCTGTGTGGTCTGCCGTGTTCCTGTGTGGTCTGCGTGCTCCTTTGGGGTCTGCCGTGCTCCTGTGTGGTCTGCCGTGCTCCTGTTCTGCCGTGCTCCTGTGTGTTCCGCCGTGCTCCTGTGTGTTCTGCTGTGCTCAATGTTCTGCCGTGTTCCTGTGGGGTCTGCCGTGCTCCTGTGTGTTTTGCCGTGCTCCTGTGCATTCTATGCGTGTGCGTGCGTGCGTTGAATTTGTGCACGTGTGTCCGTTCGAGGTGGTACGTGGCACTGCTGTGGTATGCCGTACTAAAAACGTGGAATATCTCATAAGCCCAGGGGACAAAAGGACGCTTCCCGTTCTTGTCCGGTCAGGTTTCAAAAAAGCCCGTTTCGCTCGAGACATATTTCGAAAATCGGCCCCGGAGACCCACGATATTCCCAAGAGGGGTCCACGAGGGCTCCAAGACGGCCTCAGTTGCTCCCGAGACGGTCCAAGAGGCCCCGAAGACGTCCGAAGGTGGCTCCAATACGGCCCAAGAGGCTCCAAACACGCTCCGAAAGCGCCCGGAGAGAACGCCAAAGAGGCACAAATTATCAAATCCCCATGGGAAAATGTACGTTTTACCATATCCGTTGTTTCTTTTGTTACGCGGTCCTGGACACGCCAGGAGGCTCCCTGAATCGGCCCAGGACGTCCTCAGCGGTCCCCAAGAGGGCCACAAGACCGCCCAAGAGAACCCCAAGACGGCCCAAGATGACCCCCAATCGGCCTTAGAGAGCTCAAGACGGCCCCAAGAGGGCTCCAAGAGGGCCCCCAGAAGCTCCCAAAGAGAGCCCCAGGGAGCCCCCAAGAGAGCCCCAAGACGATCCAAGGCGTCCAAGACGCTCCGAGACGGCCCAAAAGGGCTCCAAGACGTTCCAAAAACGGCCCAAAGGGGCCCCAAAAGAACCCCAACAAGACCCCCACCAGGGTCACTACGAAGGTCCAGAGACGCCAATTCAAAGAGAGATCGGTAACGTCACAAGCTTTTCACACCACGGCTCCCAAGAGCGAACGGTGACATAACAAGCTCTTCAAACCAAGGCTCCCAAGAGCGAGCGGCTACGTTAAAAAATTCAAAGCCGCGCCTCCAAAGCGTGAGCGGTGGCGTAACCATAACAAAACTTTAAAGCCACGGCTCCCAAGCGTCAACGGTGACGTAACCAGCCTTTAACACCAAGCATCCCACCAGCGAAGAGCGCCATGAGCCATCTCGGGCCAGTTCCTGCAGCGCTCTTTCCGCTTCCGTGTCAGAGCGCTCTTGGACGTTTTAAGTATCCGGATGTATCCTTGGTTGCCGTGGCAGACGATGTTGGTTCGGCGCGCATGACTGGCATCTCTGGCACTTTCCCCACATGAGCGGCGCAGAGGAGAGCAGCGCACTGCGACTCACGCCGGTTCGTCCTCTCCGCTTTCTTCTTGCGCTGCTGGCCGCTCGGGCCTCCCCCTCCTCCTAGGTCCACGGGAGAGGGTACGGGGAGAGGTGAACCGCTCCCCCGAGCACGGGATGGAGGAGGTTTTGGCAGAGAGAAACCATACCTCGCTAAACCACCTGAGCCCCCAGGGCTGGTGTGATATTAGTTGTGGAGGCCTTTGGGGGTTTCTTGGGGGTACTTCGGCCGTGTTCTGGCATTATTTGCTTGTCTCATGCTGTCGGAAACCGTCTGGGGGGCCTCTCATAACCGGCTTGGGGCCCACTTGGTGCGCTTGAGGCACGTCTTGCAGACCATCTTGGGCGTCTTGGAGGCCTCTCGTGACGTGTTCTTCTAGCATGTCGTCGCATCATTCTCATACGCCATACACGCGCACCCTCTGGGACGTGCTCTGGCACGCACCCACTGGGACACGTGTAGTACGAGCACCCTTTGGGAGGTGCTTCGCACGTACCCTTTGGGACACGTACGGTACAGTACACGCGCACCCTCTGGGACGTGCTCCGGCACGCACCCACTGGGACACGTGTAATACGCGCACCCTTTGGGACGTGCTTCGCGCGTACCCTTTGGGACGCGTACGGTGCAGTACACGCGCACTCTCTGGGACGTGCTCCGGCACGCACCCGTTGGGACACGTGCAGTACACGCACCCTTTGGGACGTGCTTGGCACGTACCCTTTGGGACACGCGCGGCACAGTACACGCGCACCCTCTGGGACGTGCCCTGGCACGCACCCACTGGGACACGTGTAATACGAGCACCCTTTGGGACGTGCTTCGCACGTGCCCTTTGGGACACGTGCGGTATAGAACACACGCACCCTCTGGGGCGTGCTCTGGCACGCACCCACTGAGACACGTGTAGTACGCGCACCCTTTGGGACATGCTTCGCGCGTACCCTTTGGGACAAGTCACTGTTATACCACGCGCGCGCGGCACAGCGCTTACGATTTCGCTTCAGCGCGGAGAGAAACGATTGCAGACGCTGCTCCTTCTGGAGTCCAGATGGCCGGTCTCCCCGTGGCGGCGAAGATCTATGAAGACGCCCCCCAGGACACAGACGCCGACGGAACTGCCCTCCTCGAGTCCGGCGACGACGAGCCTCCCTTGCCGCCCGGCGCCGACGCCGACGTCGACGACGTGGGCGCCGCGCCGCGTAAGCCCCCGCACCGCGCTGCCGACCCCGCGAGCATCCTTTGCGGCACTTTCCCCGATGGCGTGGAGCTCCAGGACGTCATCGCGCCGGCATCGCTCCACAGCAGCAAAACGGCAGAAGCAAAGTACGTCACCGAGCTCATGCGGGAGACCAGCGGCCGCCTTCGAGGAGCGCAGCCGCTCGCCGCGCAAGAGGACTTGCCTGAACCTATCCGCTCCCAGCCAGCCGCATCACTCGCCGCAGCTGATCGCCAGGCTGGCTTAACTCATCGACACGTGGGAGGTCGACTCCGCTGCGCAGACACGAGCGGCAAAACAAAAAGCCCCCGACCAGCTCCAACATCGACTGGATGACGCCATGCAGAATGGCCGATCATCAACCTTCCCGATCGTGCCCCCGCGCACTCGGGCCGCCGTGATCGACGCATGCGTCCACCTTCTGCAGAACGGAGTCCTCGACGTCGTCGACGTGCCGAAGGTCAACGTCAAGCAGGCGCGGGCACTTCTGTGGCACGCCGCCTGGCTGCAGGACGTCATGTACAGAAAGTGGGGCTTCGACGATCCCTCTGACCGTGCATCCACGGGCCGCCACTCGCTCGCCGACGGATTCCAGCTTGCTCTGATGGGGCCGAGAGGCATTGGAAAAACAGCCGTCCTTCGTGTCATCGAGGCCGTCTCCGCGCAGAAGTGCGCCCCCTCTAACGAAGCGGCGCGCCTGCTGAAAGGAGACACTCCCCATGCTCTCTGCAAGCTGCCCTTCGGTAACGTCACCGTCTCTGGCAAGAGGGGCCGCCTTGCTCGGCCCGCGCTTGAAAGTCACCGCCAGCGCTGGGAGGCTGCTCTTGCGTGTTTTCTGGACGAGGTGTCCATGGTCGCTGCCGGTCTGTTGTTTCAGTCCGAAGTCCGCCTGAAAGCTGCCAAGAATAATGTGATGGCGTGGAGGGGGGGGGCTCGGCGTCGCGCTGTCCGGCGACTTCGTGCAGCTCCCTCCCGTCGACCCGACCGGAGACAACAAGAGCTTGGCAACCCCCCTCGACGACCCCGACATCCTCACCGAGAAAGCGGTTGACAACGCCGCCAAGGACGCCGACAAGAAACGGTCGAAGCTCGCGGAGACGGCGCAAGGGCTGCAACTTTGACGCCGCGCGCGGCGCGCGGTTACGCTTGAAGTCAACATGCGAGCACCTGGGCCTCTTAGCCGACTGCTTGCAGAGATGAGAGCTGGCTCTATTTTTGACGCCACGTGGGACACGTGCGTCAGCCGCACTCTCGTTCCTGATGACCCACGGCTGCAAGACCAATCATCTCCGTTCTCGACGCACCCGTGGACTCACATCGTCCATCGCCACGAGATACGCTCATGCTGGTCCTTTCTCAAAGCCAAGTTGCAGGCCAGCAACTCTGGGCACAAGTTGTGCATCGCGCAGGCTTGAGACGAGGCAGTCGAGCCCTCCGACGATAAGAAGATGAAGCCCCAGTTGCGGCAGGACCTCCTGGAAATAACAAATCCGAAAGACACTCAAGACCTACCAGGTGTTCTACCTCTTTATATCGGGATGCGCTTGACCATGTGCACCAAAGACTGCGTGCGCCTCGGCCTCATTGAAGGGTGCCCGTGCACCCTGCGCCACATTGTCTTCGCAGCCGGCGAGACGTTCGCGTTGGACAACCTCGACGACAACATCGCGCACTTGCATATCATGCCCGTCTCTCTGTGGTTGCAGGCAGACGACGCCGAGTGGGCGCTGCCGCTGACGCACCTACCTGGAGATCTACCGCCTTGGACCGACCGGAGGGGCCTGTTCCAGACGCGCCCGACTTGCGGTTATCTCCGAGCCGCATGGGAAGACGTGCATTATTCCGCACGACGCACGGGATGCCGACTGCGACCCGCCGGCACAATCATTGCGCACGGTGCACAAGGCGGCGCATACTAGGCCGTCATCGCCGACATGAAGCGCCCGCCATCCATGGACGCGGACACGCACTGGCTGGCGTGCTACCTGATGTTGTCCCGGGCCGTCTCCCTCGAAGGGCTTCTCATTCTTCGACCAGCAACAAGGCAGGAGCCGCCATGCTCGCCCCCGCAATGTCTGCGTGACGAGATCAACCGTCTGGCCCACTCAGATGCCGATTCTTTGGACGAGCTTGTCGACATCTTCACGGACCTCGCGGCCGATAGCCTGCCTCCAGCACTACGCGCAGACATGCTAAGCCGCGACGGCGCAGAGCGACAAACGGCAGAGATTTCTGCGCACCGCGAGCAACAGGCTAGCCCGACGCAGGCCAGGGCCCCAAGTCACGCATCCTGCCGACGACTTCGTGAGAAGACACTAGCAGACGCCAACTTGGGACCTCATGGGAAACGGCAGCGACTAAACATTCCTCCGCACACCGCCTGCATCACCCCCCTCCGCCCAGCCGGAGCGGCCCCAGCTGAGCCGCCATCGTCAAACCCGCGATCCCAGGCTGACCCGACAGAGGCGCCGCTCCCACGTAGAGACCCTGCACCTGCGACATCACCTGCAGCGACGGAGAACGGATTGACCGACTGTCCGGACTCAACGGCACCGTCGGCGATTTCTACGATGCGTTCAGCTCCCTCATACGTTGGCTGTAGTGCACGTCGCCGTTCTCAGCTGCGCGAAGATCTCGAGAAATCCAGCGCGGCTGCAGGTGCTGCCGCGTCGTCGTCAGTGATCGGTACGCCACCGCCAGGAGCCACTACCGAGACCACGACAACGCCTCCTGGACTTCAGACATCCGACCAGGAGAAGCCCGCCAGTGCAACGACGCCGCCTCCGAGTTCCATGCCGTCGGCGGAGCAGGCTGAGCAGGCGGACCCAGAGTCTGAGCCAGTGTCTGAAACGGCAGCCGATGCAACTGACGGCCCTCAGAGCGCCGCCCGAACCGGAGCGCCGTCGAGCGGGCCGAACACTGGGCCACGCAAGTCAGCCGCAGCCGCAGCATGCGGCCCGGGCGCCGCCGACGAGGCCACCGCGGCCGCAGCGACGCTCGCGGGAGGGTCAGACGTTGCACAGGGAGCCAGAGACCCGCCGCCACCTCCGCGACGCGCGCCAGGCCCGCTCAGGAACATTGGGAACTCCTGCTACGCTAACGCGACTCTGCAAGCGATCTTCGCTCTGGATAGCACTGCAGCATTGTGCGGCGCAGTGCCTGTCGACGTCGGCCGCGATGGGGAGCTGGCCACAATATGGCGCGCCGCCCGAGAGGGCAATCTCTTCACCCCAAGGCTCTTCCTGCGAGCCCATTCCAGCAAGCAGCAGCAGGACGCCCACGAGTTCCTCCACCAGCAGCTACTGCATGCCGCAGGATCGTGGGCAGCGCTGTGCAGCGGCGCGGACCTGCCCCGCCTGCACTGCCAGCACTGCGGGCGCAACTTCTGCGCCCTGTCGATGCCGCTGCGTGCCCCCTCCGGCACTTCATACTGCGCGGCCCAGGCGGCGCTCTCAGGATACCTAGAGGCACGGACTATAGTGGAGCTGGACGATTGGGCTTGCCCAGCGCAAAATTGCATCAACTGCGGCATCGCGACCGACCGCCCCTTGAAGGTACGGAACGTCGTGAAATGGCCGCGTGTGCTCATTTTGTATCTCCTTCGCTGGGACGCACGCTGAAACCTGATGCCGCGCGCGGTCCTGCCGGAGCGCGACTTACACGTGACGGGAGAGACCTCGGACAGGGCGACGTACTACGTGGCTTACACGCTGCGCGCGGTGGTGACGCACGAGGGGAACACGCCGCAATCCGGCCATTACGTGGCGTTCACGCCCCGGGGCGGCCGCTGGGACGTCTGCGACGATTCCAGGATCCGACCGGCCAAGGACATGGAGGCAACTACCTTCGTGCGCAACGGCGATCCAGGACACGCGTACTTGCTCTTCTACGAGAAGGCGCACTCTTCCGATGTCGTGGAGGTCGACTTGAAGAGCCCCATCCCCGCAGGCGGTTTCTCGGAGCCACGCCCTCCACCACCTCCTCCTCCTCCTCCCGTCCCCCTCGTCGCTTGACCTCCCCCCAGCCGTCCAGATGTTTCCACTGCCTGCAAGCGTGCGCCGCTATTGTAGGCGCGCGGGCCGCTATAGTAGACTATGCCTCCTTTCGTTTTTGCCAACCCAGATCCAGCGCTGTCCGCTCCTCGGTAAAAAGTCGCACACGCACGCGCAGGCAAGATCGGCAGCAAGGGGAACAATGACGTAACAAGCCTTGCGCGCCTAGGCTCCACGTACGAATGACGACGTAAGGAGCTCTCAACGCCAAAGTTCAATCACGAGCAGCGACGTCAAAGGCTCTTAACACCAAGACCCCCGAGAGCAAAAGGTGCCATGAACCATCTCGTCAAATTCGTGGTCCGCTGTGCCCGTTTTCGTGCCGGCCCAACCCGTGGGTCGCGCAAACCATGGATCGAGCAACTCATGGCGCAACCCATGTCGATCCCACGATACAGTGATAAAAAGGCACCCGCTGCATCGTGACGGCGCCCTGGCCTGCGCTAGAACCTAAGCACGCGCGAAGCCCGTGCGTGGTTCTACTTATCCTTTGATCTGGTACATCAGAGGAACGTCTTCCAGCCCCAGGGGGGGCGACGCTTGAGGAGGAAAAGAAGAGGAGAAAGAGGAGGAAGAGGATGAGGAGGAAAACGGGGAGGAGGAGATAAATAATAGGAGGAGGAGGAGACAAAGGGGGGGAGGAGGAGGAGGAGGAGGAGGAGGAGGAGGAGGAGGAGGAGGAGGAGGAGGAGGAGGAGGAGGAGGAGGAGGAGGAGGAGGAGGAGGAGGAGGAGGAGGAGAGAGGAGGAGGAGGATAGGAGGAGGAGGGGAGGAGAGGAAGAGGAGGAGGATCAGGGAGGTGGGGGGAGCTGGAGGAGGTTGTCGAGGAGGAGGAAAAGGAGGGGGAGGACGAGGAGGAGGAGAGGAAGAGGAGGGGGAGGAGGAGGAAGAAAGGAAGGTACAGGAGGAGATTGAGCCTCCGTGGCCAGAGGTAACCCTCTCCGAGTGTCGTTTTGGCACGGCACGCTCGCGCCACCTCGGCACGGTGGCGACGCCGGCGCGGGCGCTCCGGGCTAAACACCCTCTCCGGGGAGGGCTCGTTTCGGGCCCTGGGAGGCGGAAGCCGGAGAGGGGGGCGACGACGACGCGGCCATCGCATCCGCAGTTCCAACGCCAAGGGGTCGACCCGTGCAGAATACTCACACCAACGCCCGCGAATGAACAAACATAAGCGCTTCCCGTTTTTGTCCAGTCAGGTTTCTTTGGATTCGTGCACAAGTAATGCCCACTCGCGCGTACCAACCGTCATTGAAGGTTGACGATGGAACGTTCTCGGGGCCGTCCTGCATCCCTCTTGGGGCTCTATTGGGGCCTCCTTGTGGCCCTCTGGGGAGCCCTGGAGGGCCTCTTGAGGCCATCTTGGAGGCCATCGATCAAATGGGGAAGTCCTTTCTCTAGCCCCCCCACCCGCACCCCCACCCCCCAAGACCCTTCGGAATCGCCTCATGGGGGGCCCTCTTGGGGCGCTCATCGGGGCGTCTTGAACTCCGCTTCGGGCTCTCTTGGGCAATCGTGGGGCCATCTCGAGGCCTCAAAAGCGCATCGGAAGCGAAAAAGGCGAGAAGGCAAGCATCAGTGATGTCCGTACGCTTTTGACGGATGTCGGCTTCTTGGGGGGTCTTCAGGGTGCTCCAAAAGCACTTGGAGCAGTCTTGTGGCCTTCATGATTCCAATTGGAGGCATGCCAAAAGTTATCTTGAACCATCCTTGGCTATCTTAAGCCGCCTTGGCGGCCATTTTTGAGCATCGGAGACCATCTAGGAGCCACACTGGGCGAAAACGGACCCCTGACACCCCGCGGAACCCCCGAACAAACCTCAGATAGGGAAGGGAAAGGGGACCCTTCCCCGAAGGGAAGCGGGCTTCAGAAGAGAAACAAAGACATTATAAGCCCAAAGGGCTGGTGGGATTCTTTCGAGAGGCTTGTCCGCGAAAAAAAATCAACTTCCGCACACAACCACCGTAGGAAAGTACCCGTATTCCCATCGGCGCAACTGCTCTGTCACGCATCCCTCCCCCCGGGCCCCCTTCCTTCCCCAGCCATGCCTGCACGGGAGGCTGACGGCAGGCACGGGGTCAGCCACGAGCAAGAGTGACCCTTCGCAGGCGTGACCTCTGGTGCGGGCCCGCAGAGGTGCCCCCCCAGCATTGGCCTGCGCGCTTAGATTTGGCCCCCCGCCAGGGCTCATTCCGACCCCTCCAATTCGACGTCGATCGATGCCGATTCGATTCGGCTTCGGGTTCCGATCCAGATCTCGGTTTCTCAAGGGAGGCCTTACCAGCTTGCCGATGTCCGCCGATTCGGTTTCTCCCGACTTGGCGGCCTCGTGGGCCGTCCTGGGGCTCTCCACGCGGCCCCGTGGGCCGTCCTTGACTGGCGGCAGCCTGCGAAGTGGCAGCACTGTTCAAACAGCTTCGCAACATCAGCGATACGCTGCCTCCTGGAGGCCTCCGACGGCGTCGTGAGGGTTTCGGCCGATCCAATTCGTTCAAATCGCCGACCCGGCTTATCGATCCGATTCTGGCCTCCCCTGGGTCCGCAGGGCCCCTACGTGAGGCCGCGCACCAGAGGCCACGGGTTGCGCTTGCGTCTACGGCGGGTTCGTGTCGTGACGACCAGCTGCGATCCCGCCGCAGACGTTCAGCGTTGCACGCCGCCGGCGACCCAGAGCCGGTCAAGGTTGAACGATTTGACGTGTCTGAAACGGTCGATCGTTCCAGGCTGAACGATGCGCGCGGTGTGAGGAACCAACGCCGGGGTCGGCACGACGCGAACTTGCCATAACCCGAACTTGCCCTCGTCCTGCCACCGAGGGGGCGCTGGGCGTGGCCGCCGCCGCTCCCGAGGGGGGCGGGCCCGGCCTTGCTGCTTCGAGGTTGAGCGACCCCCGCGGTGTCAAGGCACCAACGGCGGGGTCGGCACGACGCGAGCCTGCCGCAGCCGACGGGGCTCCGCCTCCGAGAGCCTCACCACCGGCCGCCCCCCGCGCGGCAGGCCTGGCGTTAAGTCGGGCGTGTCCCTCCACAGGAGGAATATTCAAAAGCAGTCAGAAAATAGTCGGGGAACGATGTTTCAGCATTTTCTGTTTATGTTTGAGCATGTGTGTTGCATGTTCGCTTGTCGCTGAAAATCCGAGACGTGCTTTACGCTGATGATACGTTGCTTCCTTCAAGGCATGGGGAAAATTGTCAAGCTCTACTCAATGCCGTCGTTCTGGAAGGACGCAAATATGGCATGGAGTTCAACTGGGACAAGACTCTGCAGATGCCAGTGGCGTCAGACAGCGTGGTAACGAGGCCGACCGGGGAGCCCACCACAAGAGTTACAGAAGCAGTCTACTTGGGAGGCTTGATCACACACGATGGGCGAGTGGGAAATGGACTGAACCGACGACTGGGCGAAGGGAAAGGTGTATTCCAACAGCTGTGCAAGATTTGGAAGCATGCTGCAATCAGCAGGACAAGGAAGTTGCAAATTTACACCAGCTGCGTGTTGAGCAAGGCCCTCTACTCCTTGGAGTTTTTTGTGGCTGCTAAAAGTTGATAGAGCAAGGCTGGACGTTTTTCATTGCAGGTGCTTGCGGAAGATCTTAGGCATACTTCATCCTTACACTTCGACAGTTTCGAATGCGTCCGTTCTGACGCGTGCCGGATCCAAGCCGCTTTCTGCAGTATTATGCGATCGCCAATGTATTTTGTATAGGAAACTTATTGTACAAGTAAACGATGATTTGGCGAAGCGGGTGGTGCGCTGTGGAAGGAACCCGTGTAATACCCTCATATATACTCCTTATCCTTACCTCTCCCGCACCTGGCCGTTTGGGCTCAGGTATTGAGTTGGAGCGATCGCACCTTGATCGCGTGGGAGGGAAAGATATCCATCTATCCCTCCTTCTCTCTACCAACGGACCAGGGGTTCTGTGCCCTTGTACTTCAACCCCATACACAGGTTATCAGCCCTTTAAAGCTCACCCTCACCGAATCGACCGCGGTGACCTTGCATGCGCGCCTGATGGAGCCACTTCGGCGCATGCGCCGTAAGGGTTCCATTGGGGCTTCGCGCCCAAGCTCTCCCACGGTGCGACGGCTCGGTGACGAGTTGGAGAGCATTAGTGCGGACTGTGTTGGTGTCCCCGATACCCCCCCCAGCTCCCGAGGACCCGAGGCGCGTCTAGCTGCTGAACTTCGCCGCAGCGCCGCCCGCGGGGGGACAGGAGAAGGAGTAGGAACAGGAAGGAAGGAGTTTCACACGCCGACCTTCGATCCTCCCTCCCCTTCCCCGTCGGGAGCAATCCCAACCGCGTCAGGCGAAAGCCTTGCCGGTCTCGATACTCCAGGGCGCTTTCGCGCTAACCGCCGATGGACCTCAGGTGCTGGGACCCCCAGCCCTGCGACCGCCCCTGTGGCGGAGCACGTAGCTACCTTCGAGGAACTTAGTAGACCAGTGTCGGCACAGCCACAGACGCGGTACCCCAAGGTATCATCGGATGAGACACCACACACACATGGTCCGAGTCGCAGCTCGTCCGTGCGCAACCGCCGTGGAGCCCCAGGCCCATGCGGCGAGAGCAGGTCGAGCCCGCGCGCTGCCTCTCAGAGGCCATGCACTCCCCGCGACAGGGGACACAGGGAAGCTGACGCTCCCCACCTCTCCATCTCAGACGACCAGCTGGCGGAGACGTCCGCCGCAGGTGACATAGCTGAGCTCAGAGACCAGGTTGAAACCTTCGTGCCCAGCCAATACTCTGGACTACTACAGAACGTTCAGACGAACGCCACTGATACTGCAGCCATACGTCGCGATCTTGACGGCGCCTTAGGGATCATAGATTCCAGGATCGCCGAAGATCGTCGCATCATAGGAGAACTGCAGTACCAGGTTGATCGTGAGGTGTCACACTCAGGTGAACGAACGGCGATGGTCGAGAACCTGCGCAACTATCTCGCGCAGATGGAGCAACAACTTGTGATCGTACGCGACACAGGCCTTTCTGCGGTCAGGATTTTACACGATGAGATCCACGACCAGCTCCGTAACCGACCAACCCCAACCGAGGCCACAGACCTCGGCGACGTTCAGTCTCAGATCAATGATCTTCGATCTTACCTAGACCACACTACGGCGACGCTTCGTACCGAAGCACACACAAACTCGTCGAACCTGATCGACATGTTGCAGCGTACTGAGAGAGTCATCACTCAAAGGCTTGATGCGACCAACGCTGTCGTGCAGCCACTCGCTAACCGGATCTCTGACATAGAGCAGCGTTTTCCTGGTGTACAGGACGCCCTGGCAGAGTTGCGTGTCGGACGAGCCCAGACTGGCCAGCTGGATTCTCCTCCCACGGTTTACGATTTCGCCCGCCTCACTGACAGGTTGCAGGAGGTTGAGAAGGCGGCGGACCACACGCAGTTAGAGCTCTCCCAGGTTATTCATGAAAGAGATACTGAGAAGGTACGTGTTGAGAGTTATCTCGCACGTCTGGAAAGCGAGGTGGAGGCACAAAGCGCCCGTCTCCGAGCATGCGAGCATCGACTTGATCGGTATTCCCAACGGTCTCGGGATACTGATGAGTATACACGCCAAAAGGTGGGTCAAATACAAGAAGACATGACGAGCTGGACCAATCTGCTGATCGACCACACTAACGACACCAACATTCACCTTCGACCTGCAGCCGACCTGCACAGGCCGACGGCAGCGTCCGCCGAAGCACCACAAGCTTCAGCAGGACAACAACGACGTACATCTCCAGGAGCAGCCTCAGCGGCAGCTTCTGCACAGACACGTCATGTGTCGCCTGTACGCACAGAACCAACCATCGACGGTGCACCGATACCCTCACAACCAGTGTCTGCGGTGTCGGTACATACAACGACGCCTATCAAGGAGTCAGACACCGTCCGAGTACCTGTCTTGCCTAAGATCACGCAGCTGCTGGAGTGGCAGCAAAGAGTGCGAAAGAACTCCGGGGCCGCCTCAGGGCGACCATCCAAAGCATACGCCTTCCGATGCGTGGCAGAACAGCCCGAATGTACATTCGAGGATTTACAAGACAGTGGAGACTTTGAGAGCATCGATTGCAAACTCGCAACTGCTCTGAGCGACATCTTATCCTCAGACTTACGCTACCAAATCAGGCTCATCGAGACCAGAGAGCACAAAGCAGGACGCATGCTCAAAGGACGCCAGATATACTCGCATATCCTACAGTCCTACAAAGTGACAGACGTCGACGACGACCTGCACGATTTCGAGCGCCTTAAAGAACTGAGGATGAGAGACGAAGATTTGCAACGTTTCATTACCGATTGGGACGCCTTACTCTTGGAATGCCGAGAAGTACCCGATCCAAAGATATTGGAATCGCTATTCCGCACACAGATTCGTAGACATGCATGGATGAAACAAGACATGTACGAGTACCAGCGCATGAAGATGAGCGACCCGAATCGTACCTACGGTTGGCTTCGACAGCGTGTTCTGGACATACTGGAGATTAAACAATTGGAGAATAATCCAAACAAACTACGGCACGAACACGAAACACGATCTCAGGTCAACCTGTGCGCTGCATGGAAGAAAGGCAATTGTCGCAATGGTGAACGATGCAAGGCTTTACATACATATTCCAGGGATTGGAAGAACAACAAATCTTCCAGAACATCAACGGCTGGTGGCAACCCCCGCCGTAGCATGTCCACACCTGCGAATCACAAGAAGCCAGCATCAAGGCCATTATGCTTCGATTTTGCCAAGCGCAACACATGTACCAGAGGTGATAAGTGCAACTACCCGCACGTCGCACAGCGCAAGGATTTCGCACAGAACAAGTGCACAAAAGGCGACAAATGCAAATACGCTCATCTCGCACCTGGCGCAAAGACTCCTGAACGAAGCCCGAGTCGACCACGGACTTCCAGCCAGGACAGCCGTGGCCGATCGCCACCCCGCGGATCAGGAAGCCAACGGTCTTCACAACGCGGGGGGTTTCGCTACGCAAGCGATTCACGACAGGGACGTGACAACCGACGCCAATACGACCGATCCCGTTCGACATCCAGGAGGTCCCACGACTCTCGCAGCCAATCGAGAAGTCGTTACGACAGATCTTCGAGATCTACCTCCCGAGGACGAGACAATCGTGGCGGCGGACGCGGCAGTCCACGCGGCCGTGATAGATCATATGGCAGTGACAAAGGACGTGGCAAGCGGTATCCGAGCCGCGGATCGTCCCGTGGTTCACCCAACACCAGAGCACGTTCTCCTGCCAACTTTAGACGTTCACGCCGTTCAGACCGCAGTTACGTCATCCGTGACAAGACCCTCATGGCCAACACTAAGGCCACAGCGACATCTACCAAGATACGTCGTCGGATACGCTTCGACGTACGCAACGTGGACTACTATTTCCATACCATATCTGGCAGAGCCAGACTGGACAGATGGAAAGAGCTGCCGAATGAGGGTGACATCGTCAAAGTACCAGATCCATTACCACAAAAATGGTGGGATGATAGTGCAGAGGCCTTACGATAATGTCAAAAAGAGGCACAACTATGGTGCGACGAACTGCACGGCTACCGACACAACAAAGAGTCGGTGGCCACACCAACTGCGATCCGAAAGCATGACGACACTGTCAAACAGTCATCAAAGACTGCCCAGACGACAACAACGACAAAGCAAGTCGACACTCCACGTTCGACTGCAGCATTGACAAGGTCTTGGGTTCTTGACAGTGGCTCCGCCCATCATATTCAGGGAAAACATGAACTTACGCAGACCGAGTCGGATCGCATATCTATTCGAGAAGAGCATATTCTGGAAACTGCAAACGGTGATCGTACCGTCAACGAGCACTACGACATACGGCTACCCGAGGTTGGACTGCATAGTTCAGCCCTTGCTTTACCAGACTGCCCATCATTACTATCAGTTGGAAAATTGATTGAGGTTGATGGCTTTCGACAGCTTTGGGATCCTGAGCTGGGCTACATGCTTCAGGATCCGGGGGGCCAATGGTATAAGATTCCAGTCAACAATCGAGTGCCAGAGTTACGACTCGACGACTTAACACGGATACCACCACCACGTTTATGCACTTCGTCAGCACCCCGCCGTCGTCAGCGAAAGCGTTCATCCGCCCGCTGTAACGACACTTGTTGGTGCTGCAAAACTACAGAGCAACCAACCACTGCAGACGAGCTACGACCCCACATAGGGACCTGCCCCAAGAGACCACATGTCGGAGAGGGAGGAGGAGCACGGACCATCACGGTCGAAGAACCTCCCGACACAAGAACAGACGAGCCCAACGTGGACACGACCACCGACTCGCCTACGTCTCAGACGCAGTGTTCTCCTCCACAATGCGGGGGGTTCGATATAGCTCAAGCAGACAACGACATACCGACAGAGACACCCACACGAACGCATCCAGACAACGATCGAGTTCTACCCAACAGACAAAAGAAACCGATCGACCCGATGCATTACATGACTCACAGCCCAAAACATCCTGACTGTGAGATCTGTTCTCGTACGATGGCACATAATGCCCCGTGTAGACGACAGCACAAACCACATCCACCGGCAGACCCCACCGAAGAGGATAACGCCTACGAGGCTTTTGTCCCGAAGAAGTTCGGCGAGGCTCTAACTGCCGACCATATCGTACTGGCCAAAGACGATGCCGCGGACAAACATGGCGACAAATATGCACTCGTTGTCCTTGACAGAGATACTGGCATCTTCATGGCCTACCCAGCGCTACACAAAGACGCAGCTACTACAAAGGCATCCTTTCAACAGTTCATTGCCGCGAACGATGAGGTGAAGCATATCTACACAGACAACTCTGGAGAGCTTCAGAAAGCTTGCCGCCAACTGGGATGGAGACACGACACGAGTACGCCACATCGTCCACAGACAAATGGATTGATTGAGCGCGTTGTCAAAATTGTCATTCTTGGTACCAGAGCTGTGTTACATATGTCTGGTCTGGGACACGAATGGTGGAAAGAGGCCATGCAAGCCTTTTGCTGTGGACACAACTTTGCGCATACATCCACGGGCGTTGCTGCCCTCAACGAGGAGCACGCAGAAAAGACAGCTCATGAAATAAGATTTGGCGAAAGCTTTCCTGGGCACTGCATACCATTCGGTGCTCGGATATTTTGGAAATGCCTCAACCCCGAGATTAACAACGAGACTGCAAAGTTTAAAGAAAACACTCGGGAAGGGTTATTCATGGGATACCACTTACACTCTGGTGGACGATGGTCAGGTGACTACCTTGTTTTGGACACGGCTACATACGCCAAGAACCCTGATGGTGAACTGTGTCATGTGCACAGAGTCAAAGACATCATCATCCCTGATGGCAAGTTCACCTACCCCGTGAAAGATGGTACTCTACGACATCATAACCCTGAGGCACACGACGAGGTGAAGGCATCTACTTCTCGACCCTTGGGTGACAAGCCAATGCCTGATCCTCCACTTTCTTACCCTAAAGAATGGGATGATCCGTCTATGATGACAACGGAAGATAACGCTATTGATATCCAGACATCGGCTTCTGAAGTTGCTGCACCAGCGCCGGAGCCAGACTATTGGGAACAGCGTGGATATTGCGTCATCAGACACATTCGTACCCCAAGAAAGAAACTGTTCATCCCAACGGACGACGTCATGAATATACCAGTACCTGTTGACCAACTCGACGTGACACGAGATTTCAAAACGACTTCTACTTTCGAAGGCGAAGAGTAACTTCCGAGATGTTTGGGATGGTGTTAGCGCCAACGACCACAGGGAGCTAAGCGAGCCATGGACAGGCACGATACAGTTCTATGAGCTTCCAAAAATGACGCCAGACGGCAAAATGGTGGTTCGTGGACGCGAGACACGCGTGCAGACTACTACACGTCCTGATCACGTTCTTCCCGAGCATTGGAAAACACTTTCCCGTGGACAGCAAAAGAAAGAGATCGATTACGCCAACGACGTTAAACGAGCCCGTGAGATTCGTGATCGTGCTGCATTGAGAGTGTGGACAAGACAGGATAAACAGGTCAACAATTTCCGTACTACTACATCAGGCGGACCCACATGGAATACTGTGGAACGACGGATTACATACGACACTGACAATGGCGACGTCATCCGCGACGAGAATGTCAAAGGCGTGACAAACAAAGAAATACTGTATGCCAAATTACCTGGTGGGCCACGTGACATTACCACGGTACTATACTACCGTCAACTACCACAACAGCACGATGGAGAAGAACGTGCTTTGGTATTTGTGGATAATGAGGGAACCGACTTTGGGACTTTGAACCCGCTCATACGCAAGTTCACCCAGTCGGTAGTAATACCAACCATGCCACGTGAGACCAACTACATGCCGGCACACAGAGATAAAATACCAGATTCGACATGGTCACGCCCAGCATTAGTTACCAGAAACCTGAGTAAGAAAGAAGTTGCCGCATAACCACGTGCACAAGAAGCCCTACGAAAAGAATACGAGAGATTGGAAAAGAAACAAACATGAATGTTGGAGACCGTTGCAGAAAAAGCTGATATTGAGTCACAAGCCATTCGCAATGGAACAAAGGTGCATTTCTTCAATATCTTGGAGTTATCTTCAGTCAAACACGAAGAACTTCCTCCTGATCTACGTAAATTCAAGGGCAGAGTGGTGGTTCAGGGCAATACAGGCAAAGACGAAACTGGTTTGGCCGCCATATTCGCCGACGCCGCTTCCAGTGCTTCGCATATAGAGGCTTCCAAACTTTGCGATGCTACTGCGTTATTACCGCAATATGCGGGAGAGCAAAGTGACGCACCTGGAGCTTACACGCAGGCACTATTATACGGCGACGGACGAATTGATCCAGTTGATACTTGGATTACTATACCAAAATGGCGACAACCGACATCATGGTCAAAATACAATAACCCAGTGTGCCGATTGCGATTGGCACTATACGGACACCCTCTTGCAGGTGTCTTTTGGGAACGAAAATGCCGTACATGCTTGGAAAGCGTCGGTTTCGAGCCTATTTCAGGATGGGAATGCGTATGGAGACACAACAAACTGGGACTGATACTTTCAGTATATGTGGACGATTTTAAATTGGCCGGCCCAGCTCATAATCTACAGACTGGCTGGGATTATATTCGTAAAAGCGGTATCGATTTGGATCCACCTACTCCATACTCACAATATTTGGGTTGTGGACAACAAACATATGATGTACCGCAGAGCATCTTCGACAAAAGAATGTCCACAATACGCCCTATGCTACCTGCACGCAATGAGAAAGATTACAATACGGCAAAACACGTTCGTGGCATTCGACACGACATGCTTGGTTTTACAGATCAGTGCATTGAGCGGTACCTGGAATGCGCCTCCAAGCGCGCCCAGGGAACAGGGTCACGTCGGAAACGATCCGACTCGCCGAGGGCTTCGCGGTCCAAATCGCCATCCTCCTCCGGGTCGGTCGCCAGACCTACCAGTGTGCTCAACGCACGGCCACGATCATCTAGCCCAGCAAAATCGGTCGACACAACTTCTACCAATACCATACCAGCCACATACCATGATCTACCCGACGCAGAGACCCCTGGCATCGAGGACACCTCCTTCACTGAGTCCGACTATTCAGACGAGGGCGTTCTCGGCCAGGACGCGGCAAGTGTACTAATGAAGATCCTGTACTTGGCACGTTGTTGTCGTTTCGATCTTCTACATCCGGTATGTATGTTGGCCAGAGAAATTACCAAATGGAATACTACATGTGACAAACGTCTACATCGGTTGATATGCTACATCAAAACGACGCGTACACATTGCTTACACGGATGGATAGGCGATTCGTCAGACAAGTTATCCATCATGCTCTTCACTGACGCATCGTTCGCTGATTGCATTACATCATCCAAATCCACTACCGGTGTTTTTGCTGCGCTTGTTGGACCCAATACGTTCTTTCCAGTCAACGCTGTATGTAAGAAACAAACGGTTGTTTCACATTCATCAACTGAATCGGAGATTGTTGCTCTCGATTCCGCACTACGACTGGAAGGGTTACCACTACTATCATTCTGGGAAGCCGTGGTGGGAGTTGCCAAAACATGCAAAGAGAAGAATACATGCCTGAGTTGCCATCGACACGTTGACCCGGCGATGTGTCCTACATTGGCAGCCAAAAAGAAGCGTAAACCATCGCCTCGCAAGGCACCCCCTACTCGGGGATCTTCTCCTAGCCGTAGGCAACTACCGCTAAATACGGATTTACCTACGACTCCAAAGAGACGTACAATATCCCATGAAGGTACCGTACTACACGTGGATCCAGAGCCAGCTCCAGAGATCAGTGCACCGAAAGTACGTCTTATCGTCCTGGAGGATAACCAGGCCGTTATCAAAATTGTCCAAAAGGGACGTACACCAGCACTTCGTCATCTTCATCGTACTCATCGTATCAATCTGGATTGGATATGCGAAACATGCCAAATTGAACATATCGAGCTTAAATATGTAGGGACAAAAGAGCAGATCGCAGATATGATGACCAAACATTTCGAGACCAAGAAAGCAGACCTTTGGAAGGACCTCTTGGAACACTCGCTTATTTTTCCTATTACTCCGATACAATGTCCGCCGATACGAGGGCCTCGGAGGCCCGACGGTTCACCTCATGAAGCGGAACCTCCTAAATTGAATGGGTGCCCAGAAATTTGCAAGATATTGCTGACGGAAAAAGAAAGATGGGGCGATGTAGGATCAGAATGCGGATTTCAGTGCGTTGGGCAAGCTAGCCACGAGGGACTCTGTGCATGCATGTACCACATTGGCGTACCAGCCGCAGATACTGCGTCGCGCACACCTCGTTCACGCGCACGTTCACCGCACGGTAGACATCCCCGCCATCCTCCCTCACCTCAACGAGATGCAGAGAGAGTTAGGACATTGATTATTCGTTCACACCGCAGCAATTTTACGACTCGAGCTGCAAAGTTTACAAGCATCCTGTCTGCCGCTTGCGAGGCAAAAATAAGTGAGATCGGTTCTAATCCCGACCCCTCCATCCACGAGATGGACCAGGCACAGCCGCTCAACCTCGTCGGCTGGCCCATCGGCTACGACAAGGAGTACGACCCGAACGCCAGGGACGATGACCGCGTGGGCTTCGCGTACCACGCTCAAACTGGTCGTCCTCGTGATCCCGAAGATGGTTACATATACATACATCAACGGCGTGCCGATCGGAGCGGAGAATTTGATCTCCGCGTACCCGACGAGTCTTCTATCCGTGAACTTGCCCGCTTCGCGTCCGTCGAGGCTAAGAAATGGGCCAGCACCGAGAGTGGATCCGTCGGCGGCAACGCCAACTATGAGTACAACACGTTCACAGCTACGCCGTGGCTATCATTCATGCGTGCTATGTGTATGATTTCCAGCCTTTTCAATCGTAATCCTTCAGTACAAGACAGTGTTCGTGGACTACATGATCATTTGAATGCGACGATCCCAGGATCAGACCGCAAATGTCCACCATCAAACTTTACTACAATGATACTGAAGACGGAGTGGATGATGATTCACAACGATTGGTCCAAAATTGGCAGTGCAGTTCTGGGACAATACACCGAGGACAGCGTTACGGATACGCAAAACTATTACAACAATGGTCTGAGTGCACCATCCGATGTATACCAGAATGGATTGGTAACGCCATGCTATGCTCCTAAAATTGATCGTGCAATGGCCAAGCCACCTACTCGTCCACCTGGCATCGCCAGGACATCGGATACATCTGGACACATCGGTCACATCGTCGAAGATAACTTGGTCACCAACACGAGAGCATTTTCCGACCTTGCCCAAACAAAGAAGTTCCGCCGCAAGCTTACTACATGGTTGACTGCGCGCGGAGGCTTTGGAAGTATCGGATCAAACTCCAAGACGGTGGCAACACCATCCGACCATCCGAATGGTTGGGTGGCGATATTGGATGATCCACAAGATACAGAGCGTACCTATCGTTGGACACCATACAACGAGGGCAACGACTTCTTCGGCGACGCTGCTGACCACATGGGTTCGAATGACCCTGGCATGACTCCTGGCAATGATGTTGACCCATTTGAGCTGGACCACGCAAAATACAGTGCTTTCTGTGGTGGTCGCTTGGTTTCTACCCTATTGTCAGACAATGGGTGGCACTCCCTCATACAAGAGGACTTGGGACTACTATTACATCATGCATTTGGGCCATCGGGTCATGCGTACAAATGGACCAACTTATACACTGATTCAACGTGGATCATGCAGCCGAAGAAAGGGGCTAAGAGTGCAAAACACAAGAAGTACCCCACTTTCGGCATCGACGAGCTCAACGCTGCCCAAAAGAGAATCGACCTCGCCAAAGCATCAAATACTGCTCTTGTACCGCTATTCATGCCGTGCCTTAACCGCGCGGAATACATGGGTGGCGCTACTCTTGAGCACCTGTCGACCATGATCCGCGACGACATCATGATGTGGGCATTCTCTTTTGGCAATTACAGGGAATGGTTCAGACAGAATGACACGCCGATTGGTCAAGATTGCGTTCTCTTGCCTGAAGCTGGTTATGAAGGCGTACGATACGGAATGGAGGAACTACGCAAGCAACGTTTCGAGAAAGAGGAAAGCCGTATGAACGCTCTTCTCAACAATCAGTTTGAGAATACTCTCGAGCAGCGCAATATGATCAGGAAGATCCGCGAAGCCAGAGGCCTCATGTTTCAAAGCGACAACGCTTCCATCAAGAAGTGGCGCGAGTTGAACGAGACCATCTGGGAATATTGGGCCAACGATTTCCCATCATCCATAAAACAAAGACACTATCACAGGGGACTCAATGCCATGGTAGTATGGAGTGCGAATGACATTGCATGTGCCAATCCTGGACAGAACACCATCGACATGCGCCGACATCACAGCCGTGCTCCTACCAACGTACACGAGCTCCAAAAGATGGAATGTGAGGGCGGCGTCCCGACGCTCATGCCCGTGCACGTGCTCGTGGACGTATCACGTTTTGTCGATGTGATGCAGTATGTTCGCTGCCCCACGGTCATGGGACCTGGAAAAGCAGCGCAATGGGGCGCACACCCGAACTTTGATCACCACACGAGCGACTTGATCACTATCATGCAGAACCGTGGTATCATTGTTCTTCCATCCGACCATTGGGTGGATACGTACGACAGGGTTACCCCACAGGCTTGGCACGCCAAACAGAACAACCATAACATGGCAATGTTTACAACGCAATTCTGCGACGCAGTATGCTATCGCAATTTTTGCGCATTGATACAGTCTCTTCCTTCTCAGCCATATCCATTCAGGCCGCCATTGCTGACTTCTGTCACGGACAACCAGGCCTACACGCAGGCCAAAGAAATCATGGCAGCCCTCGACTTCAGAGAAAAGTTGACAGACGAATGGAAAAGAGACCTCAACCTCACAACGTTGATGACACAGACGGCAAGCGAGATGGCTCATTGTGCGTGGATGGCGTCACGTGCCGAGGGCACATTGCCGGCATCACTGCCTGCCGAGACGGGCGACACGACTGAGCCGACTCCTGGAAGGTCGACACGGACGCCAGCACCGGACCCTGGCGATCCTGACCAAACCCTTCCTGATAACGATCCATGGGTTATTGCATACAACGACTTATTCCAGTACCTTATGCTGTTGATCAAAGAATACCCTGGGGCTTGGGCATCTTGGCATTCTCTTGAGAAAGATGAACTTCTAGAACCCAAGATCGTCAAAACTGTTGAAGATGCACATGCAGTTACTTGGGTTGTATTCGAGCAATTCGTACATCAGATCAAAGACTTGGATGGAGACGATAATGCGACCAAATCAAGACTCATTGCAGAAGAAAACAGATTGTCTTCTCACCGCATCGGCCCAGCTGCCGAGAACGAGAAGAACATCGAGGCATGCAAAACATTCTTCAAACAGAATGCACTGGATCGAGTTGCTTTGGGTCATGACCCTAATGTTCCTACATCCGTATGGAAGGCAGCTGACGACATAGCACAGCCAGCCCCACCAGGCCCATTGCCTGATCCACTGCAACCTGGACCGCAATCGATAAAAGCGTCGCAACCATCGACTCCAGAGCCTAAAGCAGAACAACAACCAGCAGATCAGCTCCCAAAAGCTGAGGCGGCACCGATCCCTGATGACGGCACCGACCTTGAGGCAATGGAGCTGGAGGCAACTCCTGCCGAGGAGGAGCCTTCTCCACATGAAATGAATATATTGTCATGGCAGGACAGCTGTGAGCGTTCCATGCACGAGGATACCAGCAAGATCGGGATCTTCGACAACTCATGCACTATTCGCGAATGGAAGCTACAAGCAGGCGTCAAAGATGACCATCCATACATGTGCCCAATGTTGCGGGGCACGAAAGCGACCAATGGATTTGCCTGCATGGGAGACCAGGAAAGGTATGAGCAGCTACTGCATGATGATAGTGTGATAGCTCATGCGCCTGATATTGCACAATCTGGTTGTTTCCCAGAGTGGAAATGGATACCATTACCACATTGCGACGATGTACGTTATGGTCCTGAGCTAATTGATGAAGAATGGCTGGGAACAAACAAATACATGAGCAAAGACATCACGACTATGTTACGCCACGAGATTCACTACAAAAAGTTTTGGATCAACCAATTTCATGACAGACGTATTAATATCTGGGACAAAACAACAAAGAATGGTTGGAAGATTCCAAGCAATTGGAAATCATTTAAAGAAATGGTTGAATGGAAATTTCGAGATCGCAAAGAAAGACACAATGGACCATCCATGGAAGCGGCATTGGCACATTTCAAAAAAGACGGTGAAAATGATGGATACACCGATTGGAACGACTACTATCCGATATTCATTATTCGTGCGTTCCAAAAGCATATTGACCCGCAGAAAAACAGAATCGAGATATACGCCAAGCCGATCCCTGACGGAGGTGACCCCAGCACTTTTGACTGGAACAGCGTCATTGCTATTCGGTGCGTTGGTGGTCACAGTTGTGCCAACCCATCTTCGAAGCCATGGAATATGGGATGGGAAAGTCTACAGTGGACAGATATCAAGTATCTCCATCATGGCACAGCATCCCGTGCCTGGAAGAACATATTGAAGACAGGGATCATTCCTGGATATGTTGGACCACATTCTCAGAGAGACAGAAATTACAAACCATCGCAGCGATCTGAGGCACTCTTCAGTTCTAGCACATATTTGAACAACGTTCAAAAGAACCCACATACTTCAGTGGAATCGTACAAGTTCAACAGCTACAAGAACGAAGTCGAGCTGGTGATCAACATGGAAATCGCCACAAAAGCAGGTTGCAGATTTTGGTTGGGTGCTCAGGGCGCTATCATGACTGAGGACGTGGTACCCGCTGCGGCAATTATTGCAATTCGCCGCCTCAAACCACACCACATGCATGGCCAGCAGTTGTGGCCAGACGGCGACCCATGGGACTACCCGCCATTGGCAGCCAGAGAGCCATTGAGCAAGTACGAGATTTGCGCCTGCCTCCCTGGAGAACTTATTGACGACCCACCTGGATTGGCACCTATCGACCCCGACCACGACATGGAGCCTCCAAGGACGACGCCAGCATCAGCACCCTCGGCCAGGCCGGGGGAAACCCCTGCTGGCCGTACATCCGCAGAGGACGCCTTGGACGAGCAAATAGTACGCGCTATGATCCAGGAGACCAATCACAAAGCAGATGATAAAGAATGGTTAATTGCATTATCACATTGTCGTGAAGCTCTTCGACCAATCACTTCAAAGATCATGCAAAAAGATTGGGATCGTCGTCCTGCATTTAACGATGTTCGAATGGGCGACTTCATTGTCATTAAGAATTGGGGTTCTACCAAATGCTTCCACTACGACAACCACTGGCCCAAAGGCAATCACAATACCAAGATTGCCTTGTCCAAGGGACACATATATGGTCCAATCATCCATTTCGGCATCTTCGACAAGTTCTTTGCGGTACAAGTACCTATTCTCAACTACGGTATACGATTGGTAAATATCTGGTATAATGACAAAAGCATGCCCCTCAAGGGCGTCGTATTTGCATTACCGATTCGTATCGAAGAACACGCCATCGATCCAACATGGATGGAGACTGCCCTGAAAGGCCCGACATCATGCAGCGATGAGATACTGCAGCACAAGGTTAGCGGCAGCTTACCATACCTTGGAATGCCTAGCATCCATAGACCACGTATTCCGCGTACACCACCAAGAAGGCCCGCTCCACGGACACCTGATCCAGACGAGCTGGTGGCCACACCTGCCGAGGACAACGCTCAGACGGGCGACATTCCTCGACAGGGTACAGCATCATCGCATGATCCACTGATCACCGTAATCGTAGACATATCAAATATCGCTCTTACTGCAGATGAGAAAGCTGCGAACGACAACATGAGAGCAGACCTCTCGGCAGACATCCAAGCAGAAGAGCAGATTGAGGCAAGCATCCTCGATAACATCATTGATCCGCCATCGAATTTCCTTGACCATCCAGATTACGACCCCGACGAGGATTCAAGATGGATTAGACAGTCTGATGATTGCCGCGTGTATTGTTGGACATCGGCGTTATTGGTGGATTCGCCTATGATCAAGATGAGGCAGATCATCGAGATACACAGTGGCGCAGACAGAATCGTAATGGACAAAATTCAGTCACATTTACAATTTGAAATTCGATTTGGATCGAAAGCATGGAATGCGGAGTCATATCATTTGAACTACAATCATACTCGCAAGTGGGCACGTGACTTACCCAATTGTGGTGCAGATCATTTCTTCAAAAAGTTGGTACACTACCTCGGCCCAGAGACTATCGAGGAGTCGACCACAGGCATCTTTCAATGGATTTCCAAAGTATACCAGAACATCTTGAAAGATAGTATTGTGGAACTACCAGATTTCGCCAAGGAAGTCATCCATGACAACCATCCTGCACTTCAGGCATTGCGTGACCTATTCAAAAATTGTACTGCGACATACGGTAATCCAGATTTTCCTGCGCGGGAAGAGCTGGTGGAAACACCTGCTGCGCCTCGAGAGGAAGGCGCCGAGCAGGATATTCCCCAGGACCCAGGCAGCGTTGCGTCTGCAGCTCCCGATCAGGAGACTATGGTACGTATCATAGCCGAGCAGACGGGACTCAAGCGCGAGGAGGGCGACAACGAGGCTACCTTGCAGAAGCAGGCTCGCCGTCTTCGTGAGGAGAACGTATGCCATGGCGGTACTGAGGATACCGACAACGTCAAGATAGAGTACAAAGGACTGCCAGGGGAAAGGTTGTCTCGGATCGAGATCGAGGGTTTAAGCAGATCGATCGCTTCCAGACCAAACACCGAGATCAATCGTGAGGCGATCAATCAGATCGGTCAGAGCCTCGCTCGCGGTCAGGACACCCGCTGGGGATCCCGCGATCACCTGACTTCGGCAGGGGCCCCCGAGACGATCTTGCATCCCATACCGCTCTGTAACAATTGCGGTCGAGATCTGTCCCTCGGGATCGTCACAGGTGACGGCACACTCTGTGATATATGTTGGCAATACACTGTGGCCGTAGGCGCCACAGGTAAGAGCACCGCCACACAGAGTGACCTCGCGTACCTCCAGAAGTTGACGAACTGGATCAAGACGACGTTGTCCGAGGACCAGGTCGCGAGATACATGAAGGATGGCGCACGCGTCATTATGACGGGTGCGCGATCGCACATAGGCACAGAGAAAGATCAGTTACGGAGATTGGCCAATACGTGCAAAAAGAGGTATCAGAAGTGGGTCGAAGCCGGTAGCCCGCCTGCACACGAATGCAGATTAATGGGCGAATCCGAGGACGACCGACCTCTGTACTACCCATTCGCCAATCTCATACAACGCTTTCTCAACGACCTCAAGTTCCATCATCAGATGACAGGCGCCCGCGTGAATGTCGGCAAGAAGCCCTGGAACGTCGAGGACATGCGTGGGACATCCTTGACGTCAGTATTAGGACAGGACAGGCTGGTCGGAGGAAGTGGTGGCTGAACGAGGGACGCATTGACAGGCAGACGCGGCAGGCGCGCGGTTTGATTACGGTTTCTCTCCCTCGAAGGGACGGAACCCGTGAACAGTTCACCCAGCGCAAGCTTGCCGCGATTGCCAACGAACTGATAGGCTCCCTCGATCCGTCACACACCGACCAGAGGGGGGGTAGTACAGGGATGAGAACCGATCCAGATACACACTCCCAACAGTCCGATGACGCCATGGAGCCGCGGCCGTCGCCGCGCCCGCCGCCGCGCCCTGCTCCTGGCGACGCCGCTGCATCCAGCGCCTCAGGCGCGGAGGACTACATGCCCGCGATGCCGCGCGCCAAGAGAGCACGTACATCTGATTACGCTGCTTACTGGCGCCACAACCTCGAGGACAGCGATTGGGGTCTTCGATACTGGAGTTACTACATCAAATGTTGGATCTACATTGCGATCAACAACGACGAGTATGTGTACATCCAGGACATCACGTACAACGATTGGTTTCGCAACTGGATCCCGAGGACAACTTGGGAAACGTTTACGACAAGCTACGCGACGTACAACGGCCAGAGGGTGTGGGACCGCAGGTTCTACAAGGACGGCGACGCGTAGCGAGTCGGCCGCAAGGCCCACTGCTCAAGAGCAGAACTTCCTTTCATCAAAGTTCGCCTTGAGCGGTGGCTAATACATTCTTTTAGGCCACTTCAATCATTCACATAAGTGGCCATACACACATATAGATATCTTCTGCGATCACCGAGGCAGCCTCCTAAGGAGCAACGCCAACGGGAGTCGCCAAACAGATTTTTATACATCTTTTTTCGCGTTCATCAACACGACATTTTGTCTGGCCAGACACTCGCTTTACACAGATTTGCGTTTCTTTTCAGGATCGTGTTCGTCAACGCGATCTTAGTATACACATGTTTTTAGGCAGACTTGTGTTTCATTTCAAGATTGTGTTCGTCAACACGATCTTAGCATGCATATTTTACAAATTTGAACAATATTGCGTCGAGAATAATCTGCTTGCTGGTGGCAACACCTGCCTCGCAAATCTTGCGAGGCAGATTGCATGTTGCCTTGATGCTCAGATCTACTTTCTCCGCCTACCCTTGTCTCATTCTTCCCCTCCCTCGAGCGCCGAAGCGTTTTGGGGGGCGCACCGAGGGGGCGCCAAAGTGCGCCTGGGGATGAAAGAGAGACTTAGGGTATCTCTTCTTACCTCACTTTGCAGCTGTGGCTTCGCTGTTTTTTAAGCCTCAGCTGCCTTTCTGACTTAAGGACTAAAGGAGTTCAGAGGTTACGGATTCCTATCCGCCGTTCCCGAGCCCTGCCTTCACGGGCGGGATTCGGGACGGGGGGTGCGGAAGGAACCCGTGTAATACCCTCATATATACTCCTTATCCTTACCTCTCCCGCACCTGGCCGTTTGGGCTCAGGCATTGAGTTGGAGCGATCGCACCTTGATCGCGTGGGAGGGAAAGATATCCATCTATCCCTCCTTCTCTCTACCAACGGACCAGGGGTTCTGTACCCTTGTACTTCAACCCCATACACATGCGCAACGCAGACGGCACGCCCAAAGATGGGGCATTCCGCCGGCGCAGAGGGAGACCCAGGCAGCAATGGGCGCAATCCGTTTACATCTTCGGTCACCTGAGCATCTGAAGCATTTTGCCTCCTCCACCTCCTCCCCCCGTAGAAGCGCCCGCTGCGGCCGCGGCAACTTTGTAGCTGCTATTTCTGCCCACGCGTCCTTCATGGATGCACGGCTTCGTGCCTTGCCTTGTTGAAGCTCCGCCTGTAGGGGGACATGCCCGACCTAGCCCTGCCGCGGCCGACGGGGCTCCGCCTCCGAGAGCCCCTCACCAGAGGCCCCCCCCCCCGCGGCAGGCCTGGCGGCGGCTCCCAGGCGTCGGCGGCCGTGCCCTCCGCCGCCCCCCGGCGGCGCCCTCCGCGGCCCCGACCGCCTGCCCGGTGGGGCACGGCGGGCACGGGAGCATTTTGTTGTTGTTGTTGTTGTTGTTGTTGTTGTTGTTGTTGTTGTTGTTGCGCCCTCTGGGCCACAACGCGCGTTCCACCCCCCCACCCCCACCCCTTCGGGGGCAACGATAGGGGGGGATAGGCGATAGGTGCCCGACAGCCACAACCTGCCCAGGAACGTGCGGATCCACTGCAGATCGCCTCTGGGCCACAACGCGCGTTGTACCCCCCGCACCCTCCCCCTCCCATAACTCGAAGAAGAAACAACCACAAACTTTTGGCGTTCCGCGCGAATTTCTTGGATCCGCGCCTGGGCCCTCCGGCGGCGCCTCCGGCGCCGCCCCTGGCGCGCTCCGCGCGCCAGGGAGGGGGGTCCGGCGCGGATCCAAGAAATCCGTGCGGAGCGCCAAAGGTTTATATTTATTTTGTTTCTTTTTTGCCTCTGGCACTGCCGCAGCGCGTCCGGCACCACAGTCTGTCACGTGGGGGGGCGGGGGGGTGAATTACGCTATGCCCCCCCCCGCCGCCCTCCGTCCCCCAGGCTCGTTATCGCCTGGGAAAAAGAGAAGCTTTCCACGATGGAAAGTACTTCCTGGAGGTCCGCGTGGATTTTTGTGTATCGGCGCTGGAATCCCCTGGCGGCGCCTCCGACGCCGCCCTTGGCGCGCTCCGCCCGACAGGAAGGGGGGCCCAGCGCCGATCCATGAAATTAGCGCGGATCTCCGAGGAATCATACAGTGGGGGGCCATGCCAAGAAACAGCCTGCTTGCCTCCAGGGTGCCTTGGGTTTCTTGGGTTTCGATGGCTCTGCGATGGAAGGCGTGGCGCTCACACACCAAAAATCCATGGACGTTCTGGGGTTTCAGGTATGGGTCGATTGTGGGAGGTCTCTTGTGGACTAGCCCCCGCTGTATCCATGCCTCGCTCCACTGCAACAGTCGGGCGAAGAAACTATGCACATGCACCGATCCTGCCAACGCCCATCCTTGACCCAGGATCGGTGCATATACCTTCCTGGCCAAGGCAGGAGGGCGTATGCACCGATCTTGGGCTCAGGATGGACCTGGCCAAAATCGGTGTATGTGCATGGTTCTTCTTCCAGCTGCAACAGCACCCCCGCTTTGGAGGGGGTACCCCTCGTGGCCTTCGCGCCTGGGCGGCCCGGTGCTCCGGCGCGCCCGCTCGGGAGGCAGCTCCGTGCACCCGTGCGCAGCCCGGCGGCCGTGCTTCGGCCTGCTCGCCTCGGCGGCCCCTCCCAGCGAGCATTTTCTCAGGGCGGAGGGCAGAGGTTCATCGGAGGTGGATAGACCTCCTACCCTGACACGTCGATTAGTGAATTGGCAGTTTTCGGTTCGCGAGAGGGCCTCGCGGCCGTCATTTTTGCGGGTCCAGGTCCGTCGGTTTCGGTCCCAGGCCGTTTTCACGAAGGGGTGGTTTACTAAAGGAAGGTTTGTCCACCGCCGAGGTTAGGGGAGCAAAAAGTGGCATGAACACAAAAACTCGGAGGTCCGCGCGGATTTCTCGGATCGGCGCTGGGCCCCCCTCCCTGGCGCGCGGAGCGCGACAGGGGCGGCGCCGGAGGCGCCGCCGGGGGGCCCCAGCACCGATCCGAGGAATCCGCGCGGACCTCCGAGTTTTTATGTTTATGCTATTTTGTGTTCCCCTAAAAGGGTGAAATCTGAAGTGCCGTTTCGACGGATTCTCGATGCGTGAATCTGCAAAGGGTGAATCGCGAGACGCATTGCTTCTCGAGGTGCAAAAGCCCATATGGATTCCACCCTGAGCCCTCCACCTAAAGAAAATGCTCGGTCCCAGGTCGCACGAGCCCATGGTCGTCCGGAGCACGCAGGTGAAGAGGGTGGACATCTCTGGAGGATTCGGCAAGACGTGTGAAGTCGGGCATGTCCCTCTACAGAAGGAAACTTCAGAAATCGTCAAGAAATAGTCCGGAGACGATTGTTCTAAATTTGGTTTGTAATCTGGGACGATTTGCTGACTACTGTCTCCAAGATCCTCCTGTAGGAGGACATGCCCGACCTATTACCAGTGGCGTTTTTTGTTGCTGCTGCCGCCGCCGTTGCTGCCGAACTGCTGCTGCTGCTGCCGCTGCTGCTGCTGCTAGTCTTCAAAGAAACTGCCCTCGTCGCCACGGCTGGATGTGCCTCGCGTTTCTGGCCAGAGTGCACCCCTGGAGAAGTCTGGGGATTGACGGTATCGGTGCATTTTGCCTCTTTAAGTCTGGCGTATTATTGGTGGGCGGTGTCTCCAGACAAAGAGGAGGAGGAGGAGGAGGAGGACGACGACGACGACGACGAGGAGGAGGCCTTATGGGGGCCTCTTGCGGCCTCCTGGGGGCCTCCCAGGTGCCTCCTGGGGCCTCCTGGGATTATCTGAGGGTTTGGGGGCCGTTTTAGGGGGCGATTAGCCCGTCTGACACTTTCGATGCTCGTCTTGGGGGCATATCTGGGCCGACTTGGGCCCTTCTTGGGACGGTTAGTGCCGCCTTGGAGGTCGCTTGGGCAATCTTTCGGGCCCTCTTGGGGCGCCTCTTGGCCAGTCTTGGGGCCGTATTGGCCAGACGTGAGACTCTTCCGGGGGGCATATTGGGCTGTCTAGGGCCATCTTGGAGGTCGATGGGGCGGGCAGTCTTTCGCTGGAGGTCTGTGGGACAGTCTTGCGCTGCTGGATCCGTCAAAAGCACGAGGCAAATCAGTGGTTTGGGTTTTTCGGGCCATCCCAGATGGCCTCGTGCAGCCCTCTCGGGCCGTATCGGAGGCCTCATGGGCAGACTTGAGGAGGTATTGGGCCGTTTGGAGGCCGCGTTAAAGTTACTTCTGTTGGGTCAGGAGCCATAGTTGCCGCCATGGAGGCGTCTCGGGCCGTTGTGATTGCCATCTTGAACCGACTTGGGCCGTCTTGGAGGCCACATTGGGGGCCGTCTTGGGCGTCATTGGAGTGAAGGAAGGTCCTGTGGGATGTTTCCAATTGGCGTGCGGGACGCGCCGACTCCATGGGGAGCCTCTTGGAAGGCCCACAGAGAGCACCCATGCGGTAAGCCAAAAGGGGCGGCTGATCTACGTAGGGGCCGTCGGCCCATCTCGTCTTGGGTCAGAGGCGTGTTGGATGCCTCGCGAGGTCTTTTGGGATGCCTGTCGAGGCCTCTTGGAGGGCTCTGTGGGGGCCTCTTGGCGGCCGCTTCGGGTGTATTGGGGGCCTTCGAGGGGCCTCTTGGATAGCATGTTAGGGCTCTTGGGGGCCATCTTGAGGAGAAAGGCTCCCAATGCACCTGCGCGTTTCCCCTGCTGCCTCTTGGCGCCCAGGCTGCACGAATTTGTTCCGGTCCGCGCGGGTCCCAAACAAAACCGGTCCAGAACGTTCGCTCCGGGGCTGGGCCAGAGAAGAACCGGTCTGCCTGGCCTGCAGGAAATCCGGGATCCGCTTCAGTTCCAGGTCTGGCTCAGCCTTGAAATGGCCTTCAGGAAACCCTCGGGCAGCAGAAGGAGTGCAGTGGAGTCCCATGCCAAGAAACACCCTGCTCGCCTCCAGGGTGCCCTGGATTTGTCGGGTTATGGTCTTGTTGTAGAAGGCGTGACGCTCCCACGCCAAACATCAGTGGACTTCCTGGGGTCTCAGGGTCGGGTTTCTTGTGGAAGGTCTCTTGTGGACTGGCCTCCACTGTAGTGGGGTCATCTTGCCCTATGGGCCGCGCTCTCTTGGGACATCGAGGCCGTCGGGCGGTGGATGTCCCTCCGGATCACAATTTCCACTTACGCCTGCGCCCCCATCCTCAGTCCAGAGGCAGTGACTGTGTTCACATGGCATCTCGTCAGCATGTGCCCCAGAGGTCTGCAGAGGAGCCTCTTGGGGCGCAGGTCGTATCTTCTTGATTTCCGCCTGTCTCCAGAAGCCAACTCAGTTTTCGCAACCCTTGGCGTCCGACGGATGGGTGTCCCCGATCCAAGATTGTAGCTCTCATGGGCTCTGGAGGCATCTTGGGCAGGTCTCGGACCATCTTGGGGTCGTGTAATTAGGGAAGTCTCAGATTCATGTGGGCCCCCCGTGTGGCGTCATCTGGAAGTAGTTTCACGTGGTAACAGGATAGTGCACCCAATTCATGAGTAGAGTTTTGCTGTCAGCGGGTTAATTGGTCTTACGGTACTGGTTAAAGCATCATTGGGGACATTTTGAGACCATTTAGTGGCTGAACCTTCGGAGGCCCGTGCGAACCTCTGGGGGGTCCGATTGCCGTATTAGAGCCCGTTTGATCTGTCCTGGGGAAGACTTCGGTTTCTTTGGAAGGGTGTCAGCATGCTCTTGGTTTGTCTCGAAAACGTCGGACCCCCTGAGCGCTCAAAGAGATCTTCAAAGGTCGGGCGAGGAGAACTGTTGCCGATTGGGCGGGGAAGCTGCATCTTGCACAGCGTTGGCAGTTGGTCGCTGATCAGATTGCTGACGTCACTCAGCGCTCAACGATCGAAGCACCTCCCTCTCAGTGTCTGGCTGTTGTCAGAAGTGTCCAAGGTCCAGGCGCCCTTATAATCTCCAAGGAGGCCCGCGGCCTCCAGAACACTCCTCGCGAGGCCCAAGGGCACCAGGGGCTCCAAGATGGAGCGAAAAGTTTGGGGGGCAGCCTGGGCCGGTGACACCTTTGGCAACACCTCGTACCGCAAGGGAGCACAGCGGGGAAAGGCGAGAAAGACGCAGCGCGGAGCGTGGCGAACCGAGCAGGTTGCGGGGGCACATCGGCGGGGGCAGAGAAGCGGTGCCGCAGGAGACAGCCAGAACCTGCGGTCCTTCAGCCGCACGAAGTCTGGGCCCCCGCGAGGCTGAGTTCGCTGGAGGCCGGTTCGTTTCTCTTTCCGTTCCCGCTGGTTGCGTTTGGAAGGTTTCTCCGAAGGCCTTAGGCACCCCGTCCTGCTCCTCCTCCTCCTTCTCCTCCTCCTTCTCCTCCTCCTCCTCCTCCTCCTCCTCCTCCTCCTCCTACACCTCCTCCTCCTCCTCCTCCTCCTCCTCCTCCTCCTCCTCCTCCTCCTCCTCCTCCTCCTTCTCCTCCTCCTCCATCTCCTCCTCCCCCTCCCCCTCCTCCATCTCCTCCTCCTCCTCCTCGGGTAGCCTACGGCCCCGGGGGGAACCGTGCAGTTGCGTCTGGGTGGCGTCAGGGTTGCAAGCAAGTCCATATGCACATCCATGCCCTCGCGGTCTGGACGCCGAGGTGGTTCGTAGTTCTCGGAAGCAGCCCGTCTACTATTCAGGGCGGCGAGTTTCATTCCCTGAATTTACTCTCTTTTTTTCTTCCGGGGAAACCGTTTTAGCAGCCACGGATTTGCCAGCCCTCGCCCAGCATCCGACTGGTTGCGTTTGGGTGGCGTCAGGGTTGCAAACAAGTCCATATGCACATCCGCGCCCTCGCGGTCTGGACACCGAAGTGGTTCGTAGTTCTTGGAAGATGGGTGCTGGCCTGGGGCCTTGGGACGGTGAACATTGGAGAGTTTCTCCGAAGGGCTTAGGCGACCCGTCCTCCTCCTCCTCCTCCTCCTCCTCCTCCTCCTCCTCCTCCTCCTCCTCCTCCTCTTCCTCCTCCTCCTCCTCCTCCTCCTCCTCCGCACCGCTGCGCCTCGCGGCCATCTTGCACGCCGACGACCCCGTCTTACTGTCCTTCACCAGGGGAGGGGCCCAACGGGCACAGAACACTCTTGCCGAGTGGGCTTTCGTGCACAAGGCCTCCCCGCGCACCAAGCCCTCCAAGCACGCCGTCGTCGTCCATGGGTCCGCTGTGAGCAGGTTGGCAGGCAGGGCGGCCGCCCCCTAACCCTGCCGCTCCAGGGAGGGGCGCCCGTTCCACTTGGGTTCAAAGACGCTCATCAATGGCTCGGGTTCCTGTGGTCTGAGGGCCTCGACCTCTCGAGGCTCGCCGATGCGAAGATCGGTGCCGCGTCCGCGCGGTGCGCCTCCATCGCGGGGCATGTGGCTGCTGGAGTCCTTCCGCTTGCCGCGGCTGCTCACATCTTCCAGGTTCAGGTCGAAGGCGCGCTGCGTTTCGGGCGGTGGCTGTGGGTGGTAGCAGAAGACGCGCCGTGCAAGCTGGAGCAGAGCTACGGGGCGTGGGCGCGCGCCCTCCTGGGTAGCCCTCCCTGGCGAGGGGAGGCTCTGGCCTGCTCGGAGTTAGGCTGGTCGCTTTTTGGGCGGGCCAGGGCCGTGTTGGAGGTTGCCTCCCAGCGCGCCGGTCTGTGGCAGCTTCCAGAGGAGGACCTCTACAAGCGAGTGTTTGTGCACGCCTTCGTGTCAGGAGGCCGCACTTGGGCACAGCTTTCGCTGGCCCTCCTTGATGCGTGGTCCGTCCCAGATTGGCCAGCATTAGAAGCTGCCTGCGAAGGGTTGTCTCTGCGTCAGTACAAGGCGCGCGTGCGGGCCCTCCTGGAGGCCCGGTGCGCGCAGGGGCTGAGGCGGCAGGCGCTTGGGCTCGCGAGGCCGCTCCAGGTCCTGGCGCTTGGCCCAGTTCCTCGCCTGGGCTTTGCCACGGCTCTCAAGCAAGGGCTCCCTTTCGACGTCCTGCTGGGCCAGCGCTCGCTGAGCAGGCTCCGTGGGCGGCTGGTTGCGCTCAGCCACTCCGCTGGTTCCCTTTCTTCGGCGCGGAGGCATGCTTGCGTCCTCGGCGGGGAACAGGTCATGAGTCCCACTTTTCATGTTCTGGGTAACTGCAAAAAAACACTGAGGGCTGCAGGCGCAATTTCTGGAAGGCCCGCGGCGGCGAGATCCCGTCCTCCAGGGAAGCGGCGGCCACGGCGATCTTGTCGGCAGCTCCGGCGGATGCCAAGTACAACGAGGCTGCGTTGATGGCGCTCCACGTGGAGGAGGCGGATCGTTTCTGGGCGGTCGCCAGCAGAAGCCCCCCCCGCTCACCTTTCCTCCCTCCTTTCCTCTCTCCCTCCCTCCCTCCCTCCCCCCTCCGCCCGGAAGCCCGGGTGGTCGAGTCGGGTCGGGCCGGGATGGGCTTCTCCCTTCGTCCCGTCCGCTCTCCCTCTTTCTCTCTGGGGTGGCTTTCTCTCCCCCTCGCCCCCTCCCGCCCCCCCTTTCCTCTGCCAGGCGCTTCTGGGGGGGAACGGTACCCAGACCGCTGCTCGTTCTGGAGTCCCTCTGTCGCCACGGCTGGATTCGCCTCGGAGCTCTGGTCCTGCCCTGGGGTGCAGCGGGAGCGGTATTCTTCTCCCCGTGGGTTCCTGGCAGGCGGGCCGCGTCGGGCTGGGCCCTTTTTTCCCCCCTCGGGGTGGCTCCCTCTCCCCCTTCCTGTCACCGTCCCGTACCTGCGGGGTACGTCGACCAGGCAGTGTAGTGGGGATCGGACGAGCTCCAGGCAGGTGCCCCCTGCCTAGCCCCCCCCACTTTGCGGGGAGTCTCTGAGTTGCCTCTGCTGTTTCGCTCTGGCTGTGGCTCTGGGCGGGGGTGTTGGCTGGAGCTGTGAGGTCCTCCGGAGGCTGGTGGGTTTTCCTGAGTAGGGGCTGCGCCCCCCCCCGGCGCCTTGGCGCCGCTCCCCGAGCTCGCGTTGAGCGCAAGGGGGGGTCCAGCGCCGACCCGAGAATTCCGCTTAGGCCCACGAAAGAGCTAAAGTTTTCGCCTACCCTCCCCCCGCCCCCTCCAATGCTGGCGCTTTGTCTCCCAGAGCCGTCGCAGCAAGGTCGCTTCCGAACCCTCTCTGGGTCGTGGCTCCTTGCTAAAGGGAAGTGCCGTCCGACACCTCCGCCGCCAGCTCAAAGGGAGCACACCTACCTACCTCCTCCTCCTCCTCCTCCTCCTCCTCCTCCTCCTCCTCCTCCTCCTCCTCCTCCTCCTCCTCCTCCTCCTCCTCCTCCTCCTCCTCCTCCTCCTCCTCCTCCTCCTCCTCCTCCTCGGGTCGCCTACGGCCCCGCGGAGAACCGCGCGGTGAAAATTTGACCCAGCATGGAAATCTGACCCGGAATGACATTGGAGAGTTTCCCCGAAGGGTTTAGGCGACCTCCTCTCTCCTCCATCCTCCTCCTCCTCCTCCTCCTCTCCTCCTCCTCCGCCTCCTCCTCCTCCTCTCCTCCTTCCCCTCCTCCTCCTCCTACTCCTCCTCCTCCTCGCCTCCTCCTCCTCCTCCTCCTCCTCCTCCTCCTCCTCCTCTCTCACTCTCCTCGATCTCATCCTCATCCTCATCCTCATCCTCCCTCTCCTCCTCTCCTGCTCCTCCTCCTCCTTCCTCCTCCTCCTCTCCTCTCTCCTCGCTCCTCCTCCTCCTCCGCCTCGTCCTCCTCTTCCTCTTTCCTCCTCCTTCCCTCTTGCCTCCTCCTCCTCCTCCTCCTTCCTCCTCCTGCCTCCTCCTCCTCCTCGCCTCCTCCTCCTCTCCTCCTCCTCCCCCCTCCTCCTCCTCCTCCCCCCCTCCTCCTCCTCCTCTCCTCCTCCCTCCTACCCTCCTCCTCCTCCTCCTCTCCTCCTCCTCCTCCTCCTCCTCGTCCTTCTCCTCCTCCCTCCCTCCCTCCCTCCCCCCCTCCCTCCCTCCCTCCCTCCCTCCCTCCCTCCTCCTCCCTCCTCCTCCTCATCCTTCCTCCTCCTCCTCCTCCTCCCTCCTCCTCACTCCTCCTCCTACCTCCTCCCTCCTCCTCCTCCTCCTCCTCCTCCTCCTCCTCCTCCTCCTCCTCCTCCTCTCCTCCTCCTCCCACTCATCCTCATCCTCATCCTCATCCTCATCCTCCCTCTCCTCCTCCTCCTACTCCTCCTCCTCCTCCTCTTCTTCTCCTCCTCCTCCTCCTCCTCCTCCTCCTCCTCCTCCTCCTCCTCTCCTTCCTCCTCCTCCTCCTCCCCTCCTCCATTCCTCCATTTCCTCCTCCTCCTCCTCCTTCCTTCCTCTTCCTCCTCTCTCCTCCTCCTCCTTCGTTTCCTCCTCCATCCTCTTCCTCCTCCTCCTCCTCCTACTACTCCTCCTCCTCCCCCTTCCTCCTCCTCCCTCCTCCTCCTCCTCCTCCTCCTACTCCTCCTCCTCCTCCTCCTCCTCCTCCGCCTCCTGTCGCCCACGGCCCCGCGGGAAACAGCGCCGTGAAAATTTGACCTGGGATGGAAACGTGGCCCGGAGGGACTCCAGCCCATGGGAATGGGAACTGATATCGAGAGGATTTTGTCGAAGGGCACAGGGGAACCACGAGCGAGGAACATGTCCGTATCCGTGCCCGCGTGGCTCGGACGTTGAGAAGCGATCCGACGAATTGACTCAGGACGCTGAGAGAAGGAGCGGATCGGGTTCAGAGGGGGCGAGTTTTCTTCAGATCCTTCCATGGTCGTTCCTCCTCCAGCGTTCCTCGTGCACCGAGGCGTTGTTGTTTCCACGCAAGCTCCGCACCCTTCGACAAGCCTCCTGCAGCTTGCACGGCAGCGGGCCTTGCGGATCATCTGCCCTGTCCACTAAATCCGTGAGACACGGCCTGAACGAAGAGTAAGGAGGACGAGGAGAGAGAACGGGCAGCGAGATTGCCAGAAACGGTTGTCACGAGCACCGAATTAGAAGCAGAAAGGCAACTCGTGCGTGCGCAGACCGATAGCGGCACCCGCACATTGTAGTCCCTCGTGCACCCGGACGCCTCTGGAAGCCACCAAACAGGCGGCGTTGCTCCATTTTCAGCGCTGCCATGTGGTAGTAGATTGGTTGCAGCGCATTGGCTTCCACGGGCATCCAGGATCAGTTTCTATTCGAACGATCCAATTCGATACCGATTTCGGCCAGCCGGATCCGATTCGATTCTGATTTTCGTTCGATCCGATTCGGGTCGACGCTTGAGTGGCGCTGCTGTGCGTCCTGGCGCGGCGGATCCGATTCGATTGCGACTACGTGCCGTGCCGATGCGGCCCGATTCGGTACAGTGGAAGCCCATACCAAGAAACACCCTGCTTGCCTCCAGGGTGCCCCGGTTTCCTGGACTTCGATGGTTTTACTATGGGAAGCGTGACGATTCCCACACCAAAAATCAGTGGACGCCCTCAAGTCTGAGGGTTGGGCTTCTCGTGGAAGGCTTCTTGTGGTCGAGGTCTTCTTGTACACGTTCCGATCCGATCCGAAGTCCTGGTTCAACACTAGTCGATCCTGTCCTGCAGCGCTTGCCGCGCTGCCGCGCGGCAGCCGCGGCGCCGCCGTGGCCGTCTCGGCTTCGAGGGGCGCCCGGCTTCGAGGGGCTCGCCACGAGGGGGAGGAGGAGGATTATTTTTGAGCATGCAGGCTCCCGCGGCATGCCTAAAGCACGCCCAGCGTGTCAGATAACAGGGTGACTCCATTCGCTTTCGGATGGAGGCCCTTGACTATCTTGTTCCACGCGTCTGGATTGCATTTCCCTTTTAACATTGCCAGGGCAGTGCTTGGCAAGTTCTGCTAAACGAGCTCCACTGGTGTATCTCTTGCACTTCAGACAGACAACCACAAACGAACCGTTACTCGCGTCCAAGAGAATACACCTGCGGTCTAAATCCTTGAGTTGCTGTACATTGGGGAATCAGACCAAGCTCCAGGAGGGGGAATGTGGGCCGCGTCTTGGCGCGAAGTCCTCACACACCCCTGACAAATCCAAAAACGTTGGTCACCTTCTGGAGGCCCCATCCACTCCCAACGGTGTGGAACGGATGCAGCTCGAGACGAGGGCGGCAGTGGGGGTGACCACGCTGCCTTGGACAGGTCCGTACGAGGCCAAAGAGGGAGGAGAGCAGCGGCGAGCTTGCAGACAGACTGGGAAACTTTGACTTGCGCTGCGGACGCCTGCTCGTCTGACGGGCGCGGGTGGGTCTCGGCACCCAGCTTCGCAGCTCTATCTGCAGCGTCATTCCCGCAGCGCCAGAATCTTTCTTCCTCGCCTTTGTCGGGGCCATCAGGAGACAAATGAGCCTTGACCTTCTCACGCCCAAGGGTCCAGTTGCCACTCAAAGCCCGAGACTGCAACGCGAGACCAGAATACGGGCGCTTGTGTGAGAGCTGGTCAATCACTGGCAACGCGTGCATGCTGACAAGATTCTGACAGTCTGAATAGAAAATCGCTGGGCTGCTTGCCAGTGCGCTGGAGATGGCATGTGCAGTGAACTCTCCAGCCTGTGGGGTCTGGGGGGCAGCTGTCCCAAACGGGGCCCGAAGCCAGGGCGAGCGTGTGGCCGCGCGGCCCAAGCATTGCCATCCCCCAGCCCGCACGGTTGGAGCCCCGCAAAGCTCTACGCGAACACGAGCCATCCAGAAAAGACGTGGCCCAAAACCTTCCTGGAGCCGTCTTGCGGCATCTCTAATGCCTGGGCTTCAAAACGAGGAGGAGGAGGAGGAGGAGGAGGAGGAGGAGGAGGAGGAGGAGGAGGAGGGGGGCGGGGTCTGCGGCGAGGGAGGGCGAGGACGAGGCAGGGAGAGGAGAGGAGACAGAGGAGGCCAGCGGCGGGGGAGCTGGAGCCTCCGGGCGGGAGCCCCCTTCCTCCCCCCCCGTCCTCCTGCTCCTCTGTCCTGCTCCTCCCCCTCCTCGGGCCTCTCCTCCCCGGCAGAACCCCCCCCCCTTCGCCCTTCCTCCCCCCTCCCTTCCCTCCTCCCCTCCCCCTCTCCTGCCCCAGCCCGAGGCCACCGAGGCCTGCCGCCCCCCCCCCCCCCCCTCCCGAGGCCTCCCGAGGCCTCCCCGAGGCCTCCCCTCCCGAGGCCCTCCCGAGGCCCCCCGAGGCCTCCCGAGGCCCTCCCTCCCGAGGCCTCCCCCTTCCCTTGCGTCGGGCACGTCCCTCTGCAGGAGGAGTATTCGAGAACAGTTCAAAGAGTAGTCTGGTGACGATTTGTCCTGGTCTTTTTGATTATGTTTGATGTTTTGACTGCTTCTCCGTTTTTCCCTCCAAAATTCCGCCAGTAGGAGGACATGCCCAACCTAACCCTTCCCCCTTCCTTTCCGTCCCTCGGGTTCGGAGGGCGAGGTGTTTGAGTTGTCTCCCAGGCTTCAGGTCGCTCCACAACAGCCTTCCCCCTCGGACTGTGGTGATATACAGATTGTGACTTTTCCCGGCCGGTCCCATCTCAGGGGATGGAGTAGGCCGTGCAGGTTTATCCATATCCAGGACCAGGCGCGAGTATCTCGACTGGATAACTTGCGACCTGTATCCATGAGTCAGGTGAGTCTGAGACTCGAGCATCATTGCTTTGAGTGGTGGGTTCAATGATTTCAGTGCTGCGCGATGTCTGTAAATCCGGCAATTCCCCCCCCGTCCTCCCCCGACGTCATCATGTTTTCATGACGTCGACCCCCAGAGGTCTCGACCCATTCCCTGCGACCGGCTTTTCATCCTGAGTTTTTTTTGTCGGTCCCGAGGCCCGGCGAGGGCCCCTGGAGGCCGCACCTTCCGTCGTGATTGTTTCATGACTCGAGGGCGTCTGGTAAGGCCTCCCCCCACCGCGCGCTTGCGCTCGCGCGTGCACCCGCGCGGTCGCGCCCTCGGCGCAGGGCCCGCGGCGGCCGCCCGGGTGACCGCCCCCCCTCCCGCGGCGGCCCGGTGGGCCGTTGGGGCGCCGCTCCGACGACGCTTGGGGGCCGCCCAGGCCGTGGCCGAAGCAGATGTGCGCCAGAGGATCAGAGGCGGGTGGTAATGTGATGGTTTTCTTATTCATTGTTTTGCCGATCGGCGCGGGCCCTCGTACCCCCCACCCCCTCCTCCCATGGAGTAGATATTGGCAGTTTCGGCACCTGTTTCAAGCAGGTGGAGTAATCACGGGGGTAGGGCCCAGGGCCTTCGGCGCATGGGCTCGTGTCCTCGACCCACGTTGTGGTTTGTTTCGACTGTGGGGGGCTTGGATTTGTCGCCGCGCCGATGATTCCGACGCACGGCCTTCCGTCTTGGGGAGGGTGCCTCGGGCACCAGGGCAAACGCCGCCTCGGACGCGGTGGGTTTGCCGTTGGTTTGCCACGGTGTCGAATTGCCGTGGGTTTGCCGAAGGGTCGGCGTCGTCCACGTGGGCGCGTCGGGAACAAACGGCGCGGCGACAAATCACGGAAATCTCCTGGGTGCCATTCCCCCTCCTCTTGCCCTCACGACGGTGCCTGGCCCCCCTCTCGCCCGCGCGCATGCCTCGGGCCATGCTACGCCAGCGCCTCCGCCTGCCCCCACCCCTTCGGCGCACCCGAATGTGGGGACCGACCACTCCAAAGAAGAAGCAGCGCAGCACAGAGGCGTCTTCGCCGCTTCCAGCCTCCAGTGGCGGGCCCCAGGACCATCAGAAAACGACTCGGGATGAAACGACGGGCTTGGGAAAAGGGTCGGGTCTTCTGGGGGCCCCCTGCCGGTAAGATCGAGACGCCGATGTCCATGGATGTGGCGTTCCGGCAAGTGTCTCGCCCTCGAGGGCTCGAGAAGCTGGTCACGGATCGTCTTCTCGGGAGGGCGGCGGAAGGCCTGCGGAAGCAACACGGGGGCTGGATCCGCCGGCTGCAGGCGGCGGGAAGGATGCAAGCCGACCACCCGGCAGACGTCATGCAAGGGAGACCCGGATGGCCGCGCCGCACCGCTGCCGCATCGGCGCTGCGGCGCGACCTGGAGACCGATCGGCGGCGCGCCCCGGGGGGGGGGGGCGGCGGGACCCGCCAGAAGCCCCGTGGCCTCCCGAGGAGTTCGCTGCCCTCCCGGGGAAGGCTCGGGAGGCTTCTCGGGAGGCCCCAGGCCGGCCGACTCCCCCCTCGGCTCCACGCTGAGCCGATTTTCTCCGTCCCCGCGCCGCCGATTCGTCGGCGATGCGGCGCGTTCCTCCGACGCCAGCCGCCCGTGGGCGACGTCAAAAGACGGGGTCGTCTTCGCCGACATTGGCGCGGAAGCTGCCCGCGCAAGCTCGCGCGTAGGCGCCCTCGCTTGGCGTGCCGCGCGGGCGGCCCGCGTGAGCTGCGGCGTAAGGTCGCTGCGCCATCTCGCGTAAGGCCCCTTTCTTTTCGTCGCTCGCGCGAGCTCGAGGGCAGCGAGCCGCCAGAGTCGCCTCGGTGCGCATCTCGGCTCTCGGGGGCGCGCGGGGTGGGCCAGGCCACGGGCCGCTGTTGTCGCATCGCATCCGTCGATCGGCAAGCCGCGCGTCAGAGGTCGCACTCTGAGGTGGGACGTTGCACGTTTCTGCATGTCAGTGGAAAACGTATTTTATGGCGACTGGTTGTCATGCAAGACGTGTGACGTTCCAGCTGAGATTGAACATCACGCGCGGCTTTACGACAAAACATATTTTTGGTATTCCCCGACCAAAAACAACGGTGGGATACTCCAGCTTACAGCCGCTACCAAGGTTGAGAATGCCCTTAGCGCTGGATGGGGCTTTGGAGCTCCCGACCCTCGAGTGATCTTCGTTCCAGGGTTTCCGCGGGGCCTTCACCGGGGCCTTGGGCCCTGGGTGACGGGGCTCATGCTCTTGACCCATGTCCTTGTGGCTGCGTTTCGACTGTAGGGCCCCTCTGTCGCGTCGCGCGCAAGGGGGGATGGCACGAGGGCGGCGGCTTCCTAAGAAGGCCGGGGGCTCCTAGGGGAGGCAGGGGGGCGGAGTAAGACGGCCCGGAGGCTCCTAAGATTTACTTCTTGGGGGCAGCTGGGGCTTCAGAGAGCCCCCCTTCCTTCCGAGCAGGCCCCCCGTCTTCTTCGAAGGCCGACCCCGTCGCCCTACAGTGGAGGCCCATGCCAAGAAGCATCCTGCGTGCCTCCAGGGTGCCCTGGGCTTCCTGGGCTTCGATGGCTTTGCGATGGAGAGCGTGGCGCGCCCGCACCACAACCCACTGGACGTCCTGGGGTCTCAGGATTAGGTTTCTTGTGGAAGGTTTCTTGTGGTCGGGCCCCCACTGTAGCTCCTGTTCCGTTTGAGCGTGGCTCGCTGTCGGTGTCCCCGCGGATGTTGGTCTTCTGGGACTGGCAGTCAGGTATGCCCGAGAGGGGCCGCTGTCGGTGGTGGGCAGCATGTGTTGTTGGGTATCGTGCCCATGCTTTCCTACCCGACCCACGACGACGACGACGAACACGAGCACGACGACAACGGCACCACCAAGCGGGTCCCATCTGCCCTGGCCCTGCCTGGGCGGCCACCGCATGTGCGAGAGCGCCGTGCGGCCCTTTTCGCCGCGTCGGCGCGTCTGCTTGCCCCACTGGGCTCTTGCTGACCCGAGGGTGCCAACGATATGTCGTTCCTCCTTATTCCTTCTCCTTCTCCTCCTCCTCCTCCTCCTCCTCCTCCTCCTCCTCCTCCTCCTTTTTCCTCCCTCCTCCTCCTCCTCCTTCCTCCCTCCTCCTCCTCCTCCTCCTCCTCCTCCTCCTCCCTCCTCCTTCCTCCTTCCTCATACCTCTTTCCTTCTCCTCCCTCCTCCTCCCTCCTCCCTCCTACCTCTGCCTCCTCCTCCTCCTTCTTCCTCCTCTCTTTTCCTGCTCCTCCCCCCCTGCTCCTCATCCTACTCCTCCCATTGTTCTCCTCGACGCCCGAGGGCCTTCGCCATGAAGTCACTTGAGATCACGAGACGATGCGGGCGACTGAGATCATCTTTTCTACCTTTCTGCCTGGGGCGGTTGGCGCCACCCGTCGATCCCCCGAACTCGAACAAGTCCAGCTAGAACAAGGATCGAAGGAAGCGGAGCCTGCTGAGTTCGAACTCCCACCTCAGCCTGCACGCGATTGAGCAACCACGTCCTTCATGTTAGTCTCGGAATATTGCCGAACAGTTGTCACGTCCGCTCCTGAGCTGCGAGAGACATGCGAAGGGCTGGCTCAGCCATCTCATCGGTTCCCTGCACCACTCCATCAGCCTTACCCCATATTTTTGAAGGGCGCTTCCGTGCCCACGAGGGACGCAGACTGACGATCCAGAGAGTCGCGGGTGCCCTTGAGCAGGCCTACCAGAGCCTTGGAGCTGCCTTCCGAGGGACGGGTGGAGTTCTTGGAGGATTCCTGCAACGGTGCGGGTGCAGCTCCCTCTTCTCGAGGCACCTCGCAACGGCGGCGCAGATGTGACGCCTGGGGCGGGTCTGTGCCGCCGTTCATGTTGCGAGGTCCGACTGCATGTGAATTCATGCAGGCACCTTGGGCACCTCCCTTCGGGTTGTGTCGCCCATGTGTGCTGTCTGGGCACAGTAAAAAAACAGCTCCCTCTTCTCCAAAGTGCGTTGGTATCTGCGGCGCGGGTATTTCAAGCGCAGCGCCCAGAGGGGGAGAGAGGCTGAGCACGCAAGCGTGGCAGGCGAGACGGGGGCTTGGTTCTCGCTCGCGAGGAGGTGGGTCGACGATCAGCTTCTCCCTTCGTAGCTATTTGATCGACGCTGGGCAGTTCACGAGCAAACCCTGTGAGGCACTGCGCTACGGCCGTCGCAAACCATTGTGCGCAGCAGAGCATGAAAGTCACTCGTCGTGTCTTCGACGGTACCCGCCAAGTTTCCCTAGAGTTTGAGAGTAATAGTGGCGCCTCGGGGTTCATCCCGCAATCCCAAGACTTCCAGGATTTCCCAATGCCCGACCCGGCGCAGATCCAAACCAGGAAGATAACCTTCGGTTTTCGGCGCGACGGACTGCTAAAATATTTTCGGCTCTTCCGAGTGATCGGGAACACGCGGGGATGAATACAACAGGATTTGAAATCCACTGGCACGGCAAAGGCTGGCGTTGGCAGCTCAGGTCTAGGAGATTGGACCAGCATCCTACGAACGGTTGACTCATCAGTGGTTCTCGTCAGGATCCGTGACGAGAGCCTAAAGGATCAATTTCTCCTTCGGCCATCAGGAGATTGTTCAGGTCCTGGTGAACCTCTGGCCGAAGATGCGGCCCTTCTCGCGATGAGTCCAACGGCAAGCTCGACGGGGAGTGGAGCAACACTACAGAGCCTGGTCAAGACTGGTGGGCGCGATATGACAGGGTACGGGGGCGCGTTACGCGATTCTCCATCAACGAACGTCTCTTGTTCAACGTTCTCCGGCGCGACCTCTGAAACGATTGGCTCCTCATCTGATTCATGTACCAGCGCTTCGTCCTCATCCCGCGGTTCTGCTATCATGTCGGTGGTTGAGTCTATTGTGCCGCATTGGCAACCTGATGTGTGAGCATCCCGCCAGCATCCGCCTCCATCGACCATCATGCCCTTCCAATGTGCACGCGCGTCCTTCAGCTCGCCGCACCCGCCGTGCAAGCACTGGTGACAGGGAGGCCATCTCGCCGGATTATGACGGCGGGCCCTTATAATGTTCGGACGGGGCCAGGACGAGGACATTTCCGTTCCAGAGCGTTCCGGAACGCTTTCAGAGCGCTCTGGGACGCTCTGCAAAGGCCGCGGCACCCGAGAAATCCTCCAGATTCTCGATTTACCCTTACCCGATGTTGTGAGGGAACAAACAGTGGCATGAGCATAACAACTCGGAGGTCCGCGCGGATTGCTCGGATCGGCGCTGGACCACCCTCCCTGGCGCGCGGAGCGCGCCCAGGGCGGCGACGGAGGCACCGCCAGGGGGCCCCAGCGCCGATCCGAGAAATCCGCGCGGACCTCCAAGTTTCGATGTTTATGTCATCGTTTGCTCCCAGTTCTCCTCGTCCTGGCTTCGTCGGCGGCGCCCGAAACATCCTCCAGAGTCTGGATTTACCCTTGCCCGATGTTGTCCTCGCCCTGGGCTTCGTCTTCTGTGTCTGCCACCCTGCCATGCCTCCAGGCTTGAGCGGCCAGGGCCTGTCCTCGGACTGCACGCGGACCTGGTGCGCCGGAGCCTCGCGGGTCGCGGCCTCGCGCGAAACACACAAGAGTACAGTCGGGGCACTGAAGAAGGAACTCTCTTCGTTGGGGAGGGGCTCCGTGTTCCTGAGTGTTGTGTCACAGTTTGCCGCAGGTTTTCCTTGGGTTTTCGATGGGAAGTCCAAGCTCGACTTCTGGAAGACAGGGGCCTCGTTCCTTCTTCAGGGTCCTTGAGGTCAGCGCCCCGACTGTAGGGCCTCTGGACAGGTCGAACGAGAGCAGCATGCTCTGTGCGACGACGCTGAGCTTGTCCCAGGGCGCGAGCTGGGCACTGGACGAGGGTGGGGGGGAATCGATCCTCCGCGGGCGGCCGCATCTCCCCAACACCACCCTTGACATCGCTCGGGCATGCGCATTTGTTCTCTGCGAGGACCATCGAGGGGCATCTGGGATCATCGTGCGAAAAAAACGCACGAAGCCGAAAAATGCACAAGGAATGGACGTCCGAGCGATGGCGAGCACCACGCCGCGCACTCCCCCCGCGGCTGTCCCCGGGCAAACGTGCCTTGGATGTGTCCCATGGGCTATTGGTCAAGCAGCGCGACAGTCTTGTTCCCCGCGGGCGCTCGCAGCGGCATCTTAGACACAGGCTCGGTGAATCCCCCAATGGTCGATCACGCCGGGCCGGCGATCCGCATCAAGAAAGTTAAGGAGAGCACCTTCACGCACATCCCCGCGTCGGATGTCAGCATGGCACTATTGACCAAGCCTCGCACGGTCCGTTCGCACGGTTCGCGCTGCCCCGCGGCCCGCGAGGTTTCCGCTAATTCTCCTGCCGCGTCAGAATTCGATTGCTACTTCCGAGTATTATTATGCTATGTTTGGGGGGGCGCCAGTTAGACTAGCTCCAGATCGCGCCGATGACTGTACGTACTTGATTGCGGCCAGAGCCGCGATAATGACCGTTCGGCGTTCGTCGAAGCCTCGTCGCGATTCATCGCGCGAGGGGGGTAGGGGGCGTGCAGCTCCTCTCCGCCAGCACGTTCATGCTCGAATGGGATTTCTGGAAAGGCGTCGCTCACCCCGTTGCATCAGTTACCGCCCCTGCCGTTGCGGTCTATTGCCTAAGTCTCCCTCCCCTTTATTTCTCGGAAAAGCCGCCGCGCTCGCTGTGACATGATTGCGATGGGTCACAGTCTTCCCTTCGAGCTGCCGCGCGTCGCGGCGGGCTTAACCGATGGCAGCATCTTCGACGTGGCCCAAGCCCTGCCCGCTGCCTAATGGGCCCCGAGCCCCTCCCGCGTCCCTTCCCCGGCTTGCTCGTCGGCAGAGGCATGCCCACTCCTGCTGGGCAGGCGGATCGGGTGAGGCATGGCTTAAGATCAGCACCCGGTCGACGGCGACGCTCGGCGTCTGCAGTTGGCTGTGCACGATCCTCCACGGGGGCGCGGAGCGTCATCGTCGCCCTCTTCGATCCTCCCCCTCCCCCACTTCTCCTCCTCCTCCTCCTCCTCCTCCCTCCCTCCCTCCCTCCCTCCCTCCGTCCGTCCCTCCCTCCCTCCCTCCCTCGCTTCCTCCCTCCCTCCCTCCCTCCCTCCCTCCCTCCCTGCAGAGGCTTGAGAATCTGGGGGCGCGCCCTGCCGCCGCCCGCTTCCTCGATCCCGCCGCCGCGCAAACTCGGAGTGCTGATCCGGTGGGCATCGGCTCCCCCCCCCCCCTCCTCCCTGCTCTTCCTGCTCCTCCTCCTGTTCCTCCTCCTCCTCCTCCTCCTCCTCCTCCTCCTCCTCCTCCTCCTCCTCCTCCTCCTCCTCCTCCTCCTCCTCCTCCCCTCCTCCCCATCCTCCCCTCCTCCCACGGTGTAGCCGACCTACCCCCCCTTGCGGAGCCCCGGGGCGCATGGCAGGCCGCCATCGGCCAGCACGGTGCCCAGACCCTCGCGGCATGCCGACTGGGGGCGACAGCCCGGCCGTCGCACTGGCCGAGCAGGTTGCACGGGGGCCTCGAGGCCCCAGCGGCCAGCCCGCCCGCCCGAACCCCCGGTCAGAGAGTGCGCTCGGCTGCGGGTCACAGATGAGTTTCGCGCTGGTGCCATTGTCTGCTCGCCTTCCTGATCATCATGGTGTTTCGCTGTCCCGCAGTGCGTTTGTCTCCGGCCTGCCTGCGTCCCCATCCGCCTCCCCCCTCCACCCCCCCACCCCTCGCCCATCCCGTCGGCTGCGTTGGCTGCGTACGGTGGCGGTTTCCGCAATTATTACCCCCCCCCCCCTTGGCTGTTTTTCTCTCGTCTGCCCCGCTCCTCTTTGCTCACGGCGCTGCGCGTCGTCCGCTCCCCACCCCCACCCCCCTCAACGAGTATGGATTGCACTGCACATGATCTGGAAAAGAACAATCGCAAGATGTTGGACGGATCATCGATAACGATCGCTTGTGCACTTTCTTGTCCGCCTGGGGTCCACCATCGAACATAAGCGCCTCCTGCCTGGCCAGTGTGGCCCCTTCCGGGGAGACGGACTTGAGTCCCCCCCTTTCCCGTTCCCTGCCCTGCTTTGCTTGTTCGGGCACGTGCCCGCCCGCGCACTGCCGGGGGAGGCACTGGACTCGGACGGTCGAGCACCCCACGCCTGCGCCGACTTCGGAGCCGCCCCGCCTGGCTGCTCGATCGCCCATGGCCCCACCATCTGCCAATGATGAGCGCCTGCATCGCCCGACCGGCTGATGTACCCGGTATCATACGGCGCGCGCGACGCCAACAACAGTTGCCCCTTTTGTTCCTCCTCCTCATCTTCCTCCCTCTCCTCCCTCTCCTCCCTCTCCTCCTCCTCCTCCTCCTCCTCCTCCTCCTCCTCCTCCTCCTCGGTTTCCTCGTCTTCCCCTTCCCCTTCCCCTTTCCCCAGTTCCGCCCATTCCTCCTCGTGATTCTCCCTTCTTCTCTGCTCTGTTCCCCCACCCCTCTTTTCACGACCCCCTCTTCCCCCCGTCCTCCTCCACCTTTCCTCCCCTCCTCCTCCTCCTCCTCCTCCTCCTCCTCCTCCTCATCATCATCTCATCATCATCATCATCATCATCTCATCATCATCATCATCATCATCATCATCATCATCATCATCATCATCATCATCATCATCATCATCATCATCATCATCATCATCATCATCATCATCATCATCATCATCATCCCCTTCATCCTCACTTCGCATCCTCCTCATCCCCCCGCACATCCCTCCTCCTCTCCCTCCTACCTCATCTTCGTCCTCCTCTCCTCTCCTCTGCTCTTCCTCTTCCGCCTCGTCCTCCTCCTCCCCCTCCTCCTCCTCCTCCTCCTCATCCCCCTCCTCCTCTTCCAACAAGATGAGGGGGAGGGGGCGGGGGCGAACGCTGGCGGAGCTCAGCAGGGAGCACGTGGGCCTCGGGGCCATTACGTTCCCTGACAGGAGCCGAGCCGTTCCCCGACCCCCTCGGGCAATGAAGAAAATCATGACGGGAGGTTTTTTGCTATTTTCGGCCTCTGGGGGCCCGTACCGGCCCTCGGGGCCGTCAAATAACGGTCCTGGAGGAAGAAACTGCCCAGGGAACTGGGTCGAGACTTCCAGGGGTCGACGCAATGAAAAAATCATGACGTCGGGGGTCTCGGTTGTCAAAGATGGGACGACTTTCCAAGAGGCTGGGGTCTTCTTCGAAGGCTGGGGGGGGAGCGAAGGGGGGGGGCGCGGGCGACGGGAGCGACCTCCTGAGAAGGCGCGGGCCTTCTGCTGATGGCCTCGCCCGGGTGGCCTCCGAGAGCGCTTCTAAGAAGCCTCCGAGCCCGTGGCCCACCCCACGAGGACCGACCTGGTCACCTGACCCACTTCACCGAGTCACCAGGTCACCTGACCCACACCACCAGGTCACCGGGTCACCTGACCCACTCCACTGGGTTACCGGGTCACCGGGTTAACCCGCACACTCCACCAGGTCACCAGGCCAACTGACCAATCCCAACGGGTCACCAGGCTCACCCACACCACCGGTTCACCCGGTCACCAGGTCACCTGAACCACAGGTCACCAGGTCACCGGGCCAGTTGACCCCTACTCACCGGGTCAGTGGGTCACCAGACCCACACAATTGGGTCACCGGGTCACCTGAGCCACCCCATTGGGTCACCGGGTCATTGGGTCAACTGACCCACACCATTGGGCCACGGGTTTCCATTGACCCACCCTAATGTCAGTTTGTGATTATCAAATGACGGCCCCCCCCTCCCCCCCGGGGCTGATGAAAAGACCCCGTGGGCCGCGAAACATTTTTGTTTAACCACCCGCGCCAGGGTGTCGTCGCTGGCACGATGGGGATTGTGAACTCCCTTGCATGACAGCCTCAAAAAGATTGCCTTTGGTATAGAAGTATACAGAAGTTGGTATAGGGGTCGTATACGTCTGAGACGACTTTGTTTCCCCCTCTCAGGCGTCGTCCGTCGTCGTCGTCGTCGTCGTCGTCGTCGTCGTCGTCGTCGTCGTCGTCGTCGTCGTCGTCGTCGTCGTCGTCGTCGTCGTCGTGGTGTCGACTACAGCGGGTCTACGCAGAACCCCTCCCCCCAGATGGGGCATGACATCCGCAGTGCGTTGTCGTCGTCGTCGTCGGCTGCAGCGGGGGGCCTACGCAGCACCCCCCCCCATGCGGCATCCGCAGTGCGTTGTCGTCGTCGTCGTCGACTACATCGGGACCACGCAGAACACACACACACACACACATACACACACACACACACACACATGCGGCATCCGCAGTGCGTCGTCGTCGTCGCCATCGACTACAGCGGGCCTGCGCAGCACCCCTACCCCCCCCCATACGGCATCTGCAGTGCGTCGTCGTCGTCGCCGACGCCGTCGCCATCCGCCGTCCGTTCTCAAAGTCCTCGTCCTCGTCCTCGCCCTCCTCGTGATCGTCCTCGTCGTCGTCGTCGACTACACCAGGCCTCGTCGTCGTCGCCCACGACTACAATCAGACCGCGACAGCCGGGGGAGGAGGACTGCCCGCCTCGGGTCGGACGAAAGGCTGGGGAACAAGAAGGGGGTTGCGAAGCTTGCTGCGCACAGCTGGTTTCGATCGCCCCACCGAGGGGCCAATCCTCGATGCATGGCCGCTTTCGGCGCCAGGAGGCTCTCGGAAGATCTGCAATGTGAGCTGGTTGGCAAATCCCCCTTTGGCCACGCCCCGCTTTCTTCCAACCCGCCTTGCTCGTGGGCCCGCGAGGCAGCTGGCGCCCCCCTGGCTGCGGCCAAGGAAAAGGATGCGCATCGGTTCGGCAAAAACGAGCACGGAAAGTGCGGGGGCGAGCGACGACAGCAGTTATTCTTCATTTCGAGCAGCTGTTGCCCTGGTTCACGGCCGGCGTTGTATATAATCACTGGCGCTGCCGCCATTGATTTTCAATATGGCGGGCGCCAGCCCGCGATTCGCCCGAGCATGGAAACTATGTCTTAAAACACGCGCCCCGGCCGGATTTGTGAACCACAAGTTGACATTACCAGGTCACCGGGTCACCAGGTCAGTTGGCCCACACTACCGGATTACCAGGTCAGCGGTTCACCTGGCTTATTCCACCAGGTCACTGGCTCATCGGGGCACCTGACTTACACCAGTGGGTCACTGGGTCACAATTGGCCCACACCACCTGGTCATTGGGTCACAAGTGACCCACACCACCCGATCACCTGGTCACCAGGTCAACTGACCCGCCCCACTGGGGCTGGTTCATTCGGCCACCGGGCTAACCAACCCGCAGTGCTGAATCATTGGGTCAAACCGCCCCATGGCCATAGGGTCGCCGGCCCACTTTACTTAATGACCCATACATCCAGGCCATCATGGAATCATAAGATGGCTCCATCTGTATTGCTAAAGCCTTACGGTCGGTGCCACCGACCCTGAAGACGACGACGACGACGACGAATACGAGGAGGAGGAGGAAGAGGAGGAGGAGGAGGAGGGGGGATTAAGGAGGAAGGGAGCAGGAGAAGGCGAAGGAAATGTTCCCCATGTGGGCCGAGGGAGTCGTAGCGGAGACAGACAGGGAGCCTTGTGGCCTGCGGCCCTTCCCGCCACCGTGCTGCTGTTGTGGTTGACGGGCCTCTTGGATGTTTTCGGGCCTGTTGGGGCCTCTTTTAGGCCTTTTGGGGGTCTCTTGGGGGCCTCTTCGGGCCCCTTGAGGGGCTCCTGGGGCCTTCCGGGGGTTGTTTGGGGCTCGAAATGTCAGTTCGTGGTCCTCTTCTTGGGCCTGCCTTGGCCCCTCTTGGCGCGTCTTGGCGATTTTTGGGGCGGATGCGTATCTGACCCCCCCCCCCCCGGGACACTCCCGGGACCCCGCCCGGGACCCCCCTCCCCCCCCCCTTCGGCGGGAGGGGTCGAAGAGAAGGGGCTTCCCTTCGACTTAGGTACGAAGTTGCTACGGTTTTCTCTCGATGGCAGGCTTGAAGAGGAGGGCGCAGGGAAAGAGGACAACGGATGCGTCGACTGAGCGCACGCCGACAGGAGGTCCACATGCCGACAGGGTCGGCGGATTCTTCCGACACTGGGCAGGCTCACAGTGCTAAGATCGCACCATATATCGTCACACTCCGCTCAGGGAGATCCTCAAATATGCCCTGAAAAGGTCAAAGCCCAGTGAGGCAGAGGGGGTCCACCCTAATCCTGGGCCCCCTCGACCGTCGTCACTCCTTCTTGCAGCACTCCCCCCAACTCGTTCCCACTTCTCCCCGCTCCTCGAGGAACGGGGACGTGTGGGAACGAGTTGGGGGGAGGTCGGGGGGAGAGCGGATCCGCTCTGCTCCCCAACTCGTTCCCACTCCTCCCCGTTCCTCGAGGTGGGGCGGTCGGGAGGAGAGCGGACCCACCAAACTCGCCCGTACTCCTCCCCATTCCTCCGCACGGACCCCTTGCTTGCTCGCGTAAACTCTGTCCTGTTCCTCCGCACTCGTCCGCACTTCTCAGTCCTCGTACCTGGTGCACATGCCCCTCGACTCCCGAATCACCTTGCGATTCCGCCGCTTGCCTCCGCATTCCTCAGCAGTCGCTCAGATTTCTCCGTCCTGCTCCGCGTTCCTTCGTAGCCCCCCAACCATTCTTCCCATAGTTCCCTTCCCTCCCCCTCCCCTCCCTTCCCCAGCCTCCGCGCTACACAGGCGCTCCCGAAACAAAGCCTCTCACTCACGTCATCCGTTCTTCTTCCCAGGGTCTCCACGATGGGATCGATCCAGGGAGGGGGAAGTGGCAAACAAGGACAGGGATACGATCAGGGACGCCGCCGTCCTCCTCATCCTCGTCCTCCTCCTCCTCCTCCTCCTCCTCCTCCTTGTCCTCCTCCCCCGCGTTCCCGTAGCGTCTTCTCGAATCCATCGAGTCTGCCGAGGGCTGTCGCTGAAACTGCTGGGACGGATGCAAAAGCCTACGCGGACGATCACCAGTTCACCGGGTCGCTGGATCACCGGGTCACCGGCGGGTCATCGGACCACTAGGTCACCAGGTCACCGGGTCACGGACACTGGGTCACCGGGCCATTGGGTCATGATCTGGTGATCTGGTGACCCGGTGTCATGATCACCGGTCACCGCGGGTCGCCCGATCACCAGGTCACCAGGTCACGGACACCAGGTCACCAAGTCACTGGGTCACGAGGTCACAGGGTCACCCAGTCACCCGGTCACCGGGTCGCGGGGTCACCGGGTCAAGCGGGATCACAGGGTCTCCTGATTACCAGGTCACCAGGCCACCAGCTCACGGATGCCTGGTCACCGGGTCATTGGGTCACCAGATCATTGGGTCACGGGGTCGCCGGTCATTGAGTCATTGGGTCTCTGGGTCACCAGGTCACCGGGTCACCGGGTCATGGTCATTGGGTCACCAGGTCATCGGGTCACCGGATCACTGGGCCATGTGGTCACCAGGCCACGGTCACTGGGTCACCGGGCCCCCTGGCCAACGACCCAGTGGACACAAAAATCCTCTAGTTCACATGCCCTCGGATTTCCTGGATCGGCGCAAAATGGGGATTTCAGCGCCGATCCAAGAAAAGGCAGCCTCTCCTACTTGAAAGGCCACCCCCCTCACGCCAACCGCTTCCGCACGCTGGCAGCGATCGAGCAGCAAGGAGTTCTGGGCATCCTGGACGGGGACCCGCGTGGCCACGTCTGGACGTAGCCCGAAAAATTGGACGGGTCGGGCCCCTGGAACCCAAACCCCTGACGTCTGGATTTTTTGACAACGTCGATCGCCAGAGGTCTGGACCCCTTCCCCGGGACAAGCTTTTCATCCAGAGTCGTTTTTTGATTGTCCTGGGGCCCGGGATGGGGGACCCCAAAATCGCGAAAAACCTCCCGTCGCGTTTTTGTTCGCAACGCAGGGGGTCTGAGGGGTGGGCCCCGGAACGGTCTCGGGAGTGATTTTGAGCAGACGTTTGGGCGAAGATGCTTTTTGGGCGCCCGCCGGCGTGTGGAGGGTAGTCGCGCTTCGCGCGTCGCGGCCCAGGCCAGAGAGCCGCCCTGTCCCAGCGGGGCCTCGCGTGGGAGCGGAGACCACCCCGCGTGGCGCATTTCGGCGCACGCCGTGCGCGAAGCTGGGTGGCCTGGACCTAGCACACCCTGGCCAGGCCAAGCATCCTCCTCCTCCTCCTCCTCCTCATCCTCATCCTCCTCCTCCTCCTCTCCTCCTCCTCCTCCTCCTCCTCCTCCTCCTCCTCCTCCTCCTCCTCCTCCTCCTCCTCCTCCTCCTCCTCCTCCTCTTCCTCCTCCATGACCCAAGATCGGTCCACGCCCCTCCACTGCTGACCTGGGAGGGATCCCGCACCGATCCCAGGCCTGGGGTCGGCGTACCGTTGGCGCCCTCCCATGTTGACGCGTCTCTGCCCCGCTTCCGGGCCGGACGAGGGGAGGGGGAGGGGGGAAAGGGTCGGGGCTCGCGTCACGGGGGTCAGCACAAACTGGGGTCAGCCAATCCCCTCCGAGATTCTCTGGCTAACCCTCGGTTTTGGAGCCCCGGCTGGCCCCCGTTTGCGCAGACCCGATGCGTTCGCGCCTCCAGCGCCAGGGGGCGCCAGAAGGAGTCGGCTACGCGAGCTGATTCTCTGATCCCTCCCCCCTTATGAGTACCCCCCTTTCGTCCGACCCGAGCCTCTCCGGGTCGCCATCCTCCTGAAGGCCAGGCCGATCTTGCCCGACCCGAGCCTCCCCTTTGAGGCCGGGCCAGCCGAGCTAGGCAGCCAGCCCCCGAGGAGAGACAGAGAGCTTCGGGGCGGGCCCCCCGCTCAGAGAGGGGGCCGCCTGGGCGAGCTGCGTGTCGCGTGACGCACAGCTCCGCTCGCACCCAAGCCGAGTCGGGGCTCGGGCGGCACGGCGGGGTCGGGGGCAACGATAGGGGGGGATAGGCATAGGGGGAGATGCATCGAACCCCAATCGCCCATTGATTGCCGATAGGGGCCCTATAGCCCCAACCGGAGGCCTATCGCCGATCTTTCGGCGATGTATCGCCGATTCCAGGTTGATGCACCCCCCCTATGCCAGTCCCCCCTATTGTTGCCCCTCACGGGGGGGGAGGGAAGGGCAGCGGCGAGGGGAGGGGAGCAGGCCAGGCGCCATCGAGCTTACATCCCCCAGATCCCCTTGAGCACTGAAGAAGTCATGACGGGCGGTGTTTCGCCTTTTTCGGCATCTGGGGGCCCTCGCCGGGCCTCGGGACCGTCAAAAAACGACTCGGGATAAAAAACCGGTCCCAGGGAATTGGTCGAGACTTCTGGGGTCGACGTCATGGAAACGTCATGACGTTGGGGGTCTGGGCCGGCATCCCGAACCCTCCCGCGCGTTCATCGGGCCTGGTCTTTGTTTCCCCTGTGGCCATGCGCGCGCTGGCCTTTTCCCCATCTCTTCAGGCAGGTCGAGCCACACAGGAACCCATAGCTGTCGCTTACCAGGCAGTAGCCCCAGGCGCCTACTGAACAGCCCTGCCCTGGCCGATTCCTTCCTTGGGCGCGTCTGCGATATTCCTAGAGGCGTCGCCGCCCTGGTGCTCAGGTCCAGTGCTTCTAGGCGCTGCGGTGCCATTGATTTGTAACTCATGATGTCCGCCCGATGCTCGCAGGCGCTGCAGTGCTCACGCGCACTGGACGGCACCGAGTTCGTGTGCAGGCCAGCGTTTTTACACAGTATCGTACAGTGGATGCCCATGCTAAGAAACACCCAGGGTGCCCTGGCTTTCTTGGGTTTCGATGATTTTGCTGTGGAAAGCGTGGCGTTCCCACACCAAAAATCAATGGACGTCCTGGGGTCTCAGGGTTGGGTTTCTCGTGGAAGGTTTCTTGTGGTCGGGCCCCTACTGTAGCGTGGGGCTCTGGGATCGTGAGGTTGACTTCTCGCCCGCGGCGACAGCCAGTGAAGGCAAAAACTGCACCTCCTAGAGATGTTTCAGGGGCGTGCCACGTTGCAGTCGTAACGACAGCGACGTCGGTGATTTGCCGTCAGCGCTTTGGATTATACGGATCGATTGCATTCACAGGAATCTCGGTCACTATTACGCATCACCTTGTGTTATCATCATTACGTGTCGTCCCTTCCTCCTCTCTCTATCTTGCTGTTCCTCCTCCCTCCTCAGAATCATCCTCTTGTGCGCGCTGGCACAACAATCGCAGTGGACATCTCAAAGATACTGCCACTGCGATCGCCACCTGCCTTGCTGGTACTGCTCAAGATCCCTCTGGCGAGACACCGTCGCCTCTTGTCGTTTTGCTGAAACTATATGTGGCTTTGCATTTTGGAGCAGCACTTGGTCAAGGCGTTATCACGTATGTTCCCCCAGCCGTTTGGGGCAATCAGTCCGAGAGCGTTGGAATGTTGTTCGTGTTGGTATTTGCGGGCCTCATCGGCAAATTTCTTGACGTGGCTGTCTCAGGCAGTCTTTAGGCCGCCTTAGGGCCACGAAGACGCTGAAGACGAAACCGTGGGGGGGACCTTTCAAAAACAGCGTCGCGAGTCTGGAGTGCGCGCCTAGAAGCTACAGAAGTCCTATAAGAATGCCAAGGGGCATTCGAACACCCTGCGCAGGTGCTCGAGCGCGCTTCGTTGCAGGGGATCGCCCTACGCAGGTTGGCTTGGTTGTTCCTTCTAGGTTGATGGTCTGATCGTCGGGCATTATCGGCAGGAGAAGGCCTTCTCGGAAGGCGACGGGGCTTCTCGGAAGCCCTCGCGCCTTATGAGTTCACTGCGTCTCCGGGGATGGCTGAGAAAAATCTCAGAAGGCTGGGGAACTTCCGAGCTTGCTGCGAAAGCCTTCTCCTCCTTCTCGCTTCCCCTCAGACTCGCCGCCGCTCAGCTGCGCTGATACGCCCGTGTTGAAACGCAAAACGTGCCCTGTTCAAAACGTCCTTCGGCACGTGTTGGCCCAGGTTCAGTCCGCGTGTGGGTCAACACGCTGCGCGTTGCGTGTTGCGTATTGGGGCAGCCGAGAGCCGCCGACACTCGTTGGCGGTTGCCTCCATCCAGGCGGGCGGGGGCAAGGGGAAGTCCACAAGTGCCCAGACGTGCCGAGGGCAAGGGGGGCGCGAAGGAGGAGGAGGAGGAGGAGGAGGAGGAAGAAGAAGAAGACGAGTCGACAGGAGTCGACACGTGCCCAGACGTGCCGACGGCAGGGGGGTGCCTCCGGCCTCCCGAGGAGTCTTTGAGCCTCGTCCGAAGGGCAGAAGAAAAAGCAGCACCCGTACCGCGGCCCTCCGCCCGTTGCCCTTTTGCTGGGCCTCCTGGGAGGCCCTCTCCGCCACTGTTGGATTCGCACCCCGGGAGAGGTCTGGGGAGAGGCGGTGTCGGTGCCTTTTAATGTCTGCGGAAGACAGAGAGAGCCTTCCAGAAAGCCGGGGGGGGCTTCTGAGAAGCCTTGCCGCCTTCTGAGGAGGCCCGCCCCCTATGATTTCCCCCATGGGCTCGCCGCCGAACAGGGGTGTTTCGGTAGCAAATCATGGAAGCCTTTTGTACCCTCCTCGCAATTCCTTCTTTAGCGTCGAGTAGTGTCGATTAGCGTCCAGGAGTTCGATGAGGTAGCGCCGATTTAACGTCGATTCAGCGTCGACGAGCGTCGATCAGCGTCGATTTAGTGTCGAGCAGCGTCGATTCGCAAGGGCCGACAAGATGGTATTGGAGGCTCTCATGAGTTGCCACCGACGGGCGCGAAGATGCAGAGGAGGAGGCGGAGGCGGAGGCGGAGGCGGGGGCGGAGGCGGAGGAGGAGGAGGTGGAGTTGGAGGTGGAGGAGGAGGAGGAGGCGGAGGAGGAAGAGGACGAGGAGGAGGAGGAGGAGGAGGAGGAGGAGGAGGGGAGGAGGAGGAGGAGGAGGTGGAGGAGGGGGGAGGGATGGAGGAGGAGGGAGGAGGAGGAGGAGGAGGAGGAGGAGGAGGAGGAGGAAGGAGGAGGAGGAGGAGGAGAAAAGAAGAAGAAGAAGAGGAGGAGGAGGAGAGGAGGAGGAGGTTGGGAGGAGGAAGCGGAGGAGGAGGAGAGGAGGAGGAGAGGAGGGAGGAGGAGGAGGAGGAGGAAGGAGGAGGAGGAGGAGGAGGAGGAGGAGGGGAGGAGGAGGAGGAGGAGGAGGAGGAGGAGGGGGAGGGGGAGGAAACAGAGGGAAACGGAGGAGGAGGGAGGGAGGAGGAGGAGGAGGTGGAGGGACGAGGGAGGAGGGAGGAGGTGAGGAGGGAGGAGGAGGGAGGAGGGAGGAGGAGGAGGGAGGAGGAGGGAAGGAGGAGGAGGGAGGAGGGAGGAGGAGGGATGGGAGGAGGAGGAGGAGGGGCGGAGGAGGGAGAGGAGGGAGGAGGGAGGAGGGAGGTGGGGGGGAGGAGAGGGAGGAGGGAGGAGGGAGGTGGGAGGAGGGAGGAGGAGGAGGGAGGAGGGAGGAGGAGGAGGGGTAGGGAGGAGGGAGGGGTGAGGGGGAGGGAGGGAGGGAGGGAGGAGAGGAGGGAGGAGGGAGGGAGGGAGGATGATGAGGAGGAGGAGGAGGAGGAGGAGGAGGAGGAGGAGGATCCGAGGTCAGAAATAAAATCACCCGCAGGTCAGATCCGATATTGTAACCCGTCTTTCCCTTGACACATACAAGCTCAGCCCCACGCGCGTGCCTCTTCAGGCACTGCGATATCACATGTGTCTGCTCGCTTGTTTTTTACGCCAGGTCGAGCCAACTAGACACAGGCGTGAGAGGGCGAGGCGTCATCAAGCACGGCTACTGGTGGCGTTAGACAGTGCGTATCGGACATCCGGCGTTTCATTACAGTGCACAGGGCACAGCCAGTTCGGATATGAACAACAAGTGGCAATGTGCCAAATGTAGGAATATGGTCAACAATTGGCACCGTCGTTGTGTTTGTGGGCAAGCCTGGAAGGACCAGCAGGGCCAGAACGGGGTGGCACAGCACGGAGCCAGAGCGCCGCGAGAGAGAGGCAGAGAGAACATCAGCATATCCGCAGCTACATTCAGAAGTTGCCGCCGATGCCGCATCGAGCAGTAACCTATAAGTCAGCCTTTTCGCCCGACCCCGACGCGACAGCAGGAATTGCCAAGTTGGTAGCAGAACTTGGAGCCCCAGCTGCTCAATGTTGCGAGCATGGCGACTTACGCGGGAAAGGCAGGGAAAGTCGAGGCAGCGAACGAGCACGGCGTGGAGTTGACGGTGCTGAAGACGTGCCTCAGCTCATTAGTCACGGTGAGAAAGCAGAGGGACGAGGTGCGGGGCAGGTTAGATCGAGCCAAGGACCACCGCAACAACACTGTCTCGAGGCTCAAGGACCCCAACGAGCAGGAAATGGATATCGATATGAAGATTCTGCAGTTTCAGATTTGCGTGAACAACTTGGACGAGATGCCAGACGAGCCAGCCGATGATCCGTCCATGGGACCAGAGGCCCAGGCAGCACCACCCCCGCCTGGAGGCCTCACGGGCCCGCGTGGGCCTGTGCCGCAGTATGTTTGGGGAGTGCCTGGCTCAGCTCATCCCCAGCAGCAGCCGCAACATGTGGCAGCGCAGATGAGGGATTGAACCAGACGAGCGGTGAAAGTAGGGATGTTGCGGCCACCAGAAGTGCGGAATATGCCCTTCCGTTTCGGTTAGAGGTGGCAGCGCAGGAAATGTTGCAGGATCTCGTTTCCCAGGGTACCTCGCCGTGTGAACGCTTGAGCGCACGCGAACTTCTGGAGACAGGCCTGCTCGAGCAGGAGGCCGAGGCTTTTGTTCGGATGCTACCGTGGAAGTCCGACTTCAGCGACGCCGCGGCCATGCGCTGTTTCACCGGCGGCTCGCGCTACCTTCAAGGGGAGGGAAAGGGGGCTTGGGCCATAGTTATGACTATTGTAGCACAAGATGCATACCACTGGGGAGGGGCGATGAAGGGGGGGGGGGCTAGGTGAATGCGACAGCATGGGTTCGCAGCCATCAGGTGCGACTAGCACCACTCTTGGGTGCATGGCCCTGCTGCGCACGTTATGTTGGATCATGTTGTTGGGGCCTACCCAGCAGATAGCGATTGATCCGGGCCCTCTTGGAACGACCGGGGCGGCAGGGGGCGCGAGCCCCCCAGCTTCCGACAGAGCACTGGCCCAGCTGGTCAGAGCGGCGCGGGAGATTGCCGCCGCAAAGACTGCCATTGTTCTGGCGCACGCGAGAGCGCACTGCGGGCACCCAGCTAACATCTCGGCCGGTAATGTTACGAAAGCAACCGCGAGAGGATTGCTGAGAGCTGCCCCAGAGTTGCCGTCTTCGCGGGCGAAGGCCGCGCGCTTCAATGCGGCCAGGCCGCGGCAATAGGCCCCGCAAGACACCGGAGACAAGCGCGCGTACGCGTGCACCCGTTTTTGCGTCGGCAGGAACGGACTGTCGGCCCAGGGCGCGAGTGCTGATCTAGGCGTGGAGGATCCTTCGCAGCCTGAGAATCGGAAAGCGTTGCGGGTCACGGCCGGCATGAAAGCTGCCACTTTAAATGCCAAGTCTATCAGACAGACTCACAGATGGGACAAAAGGGGCGCAACACAGCGCGAAGAGCAGCTGCGCTTCGCACCCGGCTTTTACTAGACAGCTACACACGCTGTGGGGATCCACGAGGGGGGGAATGCGAAGGGCGCGACAAATGCAGGATACCGGATGCGCTTTGCCGCTGGCCATGGTCAGTTTGCATTTGGTGTCGAGCCATGGCTAGACGCCAAGAGAAAGCCGCCCCTTTTTTGCGAGGCAGCACGTGCGAGCGTTGCTGGCGGATCCACGGTTGATGGTGCGACGGCTGGAGGCGCCAGGGGTCAGCATGTTTCTACTTGTTGCCCACGCCCCCCCACTCGGCCAATCGCCAGGCAGAAAAAATCTGCGTTGGACAATGCTGAACGACGCACGCAATAAGTGGCCCCCCAGTTTAGCTTTTGTCGATGGCAACTGCCGCTTGTGCGATGATCTCCCAGGGGGGGGGGGGGGGGCTGGAAGCAAGGGAGCGATGGGGGGGGTCTGCTCGAAACAGAGTTTCAAAATGGCGGGGTTGATGGGTGGGTTCCAGCTCCTTGCAGCAAACGCGTTCTTAGGGGAAGAGGGTGGTTTTACGTTTGTCTCTAACGAGAGCAAGAGCAAACGCAGGATCGTCTCTGTGGTCACAGATAGCTCGCTGTTTCATATTGTTTCAGAGGTGAACGCAGACCGCCACGTGGATCTAATTCGCACGAGCGACGACCACTTCCGCGCGCTCGCGAGGCTGAGGTGGCGTCGCGACAGCAGGCGTTCATCCACGCATGGGTCGCCCCTCGACAAAGCCAAGACGAAGCAGGAAGACTGTGAAATGTTCAGAGAAGCTGATCCCAATCTGCAGCTGGGCGCCGTTAATACCCATGTCTGAGCTGTTGCAGGCGAGGCTTTCAGGAAAGCCCCAATTCGGCCAGGGAAGCCAGATTTGTGCACGGGCAGTTTTTTTGTTTATACTAGCCGGGCGAGCTCCCCAGAAGACGATGATGTTTGTTTAGCTGAAAGTCAGCGGAACATGCCAACATTGTTCTACACAGCTGTCAGTGCAAGGACGGGGGGCGCGCGTTGCGAGGGGCCGCTGGCAGGGGCGTTCTCGGGGCTGGTATTGTTTTGGAGGGGGGGGGGGGGGGGGCTCCAGCCAGGCTGGGGGCGGCTCGAAAGTACTTGCACTGAGCTTGTGCGAAGGAGGGTGGAACTTGAAGAGTGCTGCCTTGCATGCGCGAGGTTCTTGAGAGGAAGCAGCTCTGTTGTTGCTAGGCTCATGGGTCGTGACTGCGCAGACTACGCGGAAGCTAATGCACACCGAATTAACGCTAGCATCGACGGCAAAACCACCGCGCGCGAGTGGAAGATTGCCAAGAAGTTTTTGCTTCACGGGGGGGCGTCGCCTGATGGGGGGCCCGCTAGTCCCCCCAGAAGAGGACGCGGATGACCTTCAGAGGCATTTCGGAGCGATAGAGAAGGCTGTTTCAATCGACGAGAGCGAGGCGAGAGCAGTATATAATTCCAGAGGCCCCCTGCTCTCGCCGCAATTTGAGAGGTCTCTTGAGAATGCGATGTCACGGCGAGAGTTGATGCTTAGCTTGGCCGGGCTTAAGCGAGACAAGGCAGGAGGACCTGACAATATGTGCAACGATATGCATCGCGCGGGCCCGACAGGATCTGCACGAGTGGCTCACCCAGCGCCGAGAGAGAGAGAGAGAGAGAGAGAGAGAGAGAGAGAGAGAGAGAGGGAGAGAGAGAGAGAGAATGAAAGACAGAGAAAGAGAAAGAGAAAGAGAAAGAGAAAGAGAAAGAGGCGATAGGCAGAGAAGCTCAAATCATGAAATATGGAGAGGTTGTGTCTTTCTTCAAGGGGAAAGGGGATCAAAGGCTGGCGCTTGAACCGAGGTCAATTGTATTGGCCTGTACCCTGATGGAAGGTCACCACTCCTTTGTGCGCAGCCGGACCATGGAAGCAATTGCCGCCCGCCGCAATGAGACGCAATGCGGAGGTGCAAACGGGAAAAGCATTGATATGGCCCCCCAGTATGCGCGTTGTCGTCTTCGGGCACAAAAATTGAAGCTTTCCACAGTTGGCCTTGTCGTGGACCTCTCGGCGGTCATCTATTCGGCCGTTCCTCTATGCATCTTGAAACTCCCAGGGGGGGAGGAAGAGTTAACGCGTGCCTTGCACGAGGTTGATATTCCGCCAGCCTTGTTCAATGTGGGCCAGGCCCTTCAATGCCGCCCGATCCTGACCGAGGCCATGTAAGACAAGCGCCTGCTCGAATTAGTGATGGGGTCGGGAAGGAGGTGGAGGATGAGACGTGCGACGAAGCAGGTGATGCCGACGGTGGGCACGGGACTTGGAACTGTCTTTGCGCGCGACACTTTTAGCGTTGCTTCTGAGCCAATTATTAGTTTGGTTGAGAGGGAAACGATTGCGACTGAACTGCATTGGGGGCCCGAGATGCCCGAGGAAAGCAAACTTCACAGTTTGAGGCAGTGCACTGGCAGGCGCGCAGGAATGCTGTTTCATTCGTTGACGATTTAACGCCTGCCGCTAGCGTGGAGTTGGCCAGCGATGCACCAGAGGCCGCCAGCAAACTTATTGATGTTGCGCATCGGGCTACATGCCAATATTGACCGCAACTTAACGCGTCGAAGACTGCGTCGATGTTCTCCTTGGTCGGTCTTAGGCCCCAAAAAGGTGCAGGGGAACCTCGCCGAGCAAGGCCGTGGTGATACATTGATCTCTGACGAATTTGGGATCCAGGCGCAGATTGTTAAACAGCTGAAGGGCCCGGGGGGCCCGATGGTGGAGGCGGGGGTTATGGTTCCAGAGGTCCAGCACAGGGCTGGGCAGATGAGGAAGGCATTCAGACCGTCGCAGGTCGCCATCGGTAATAGGAAGTTTCTTGCGATTAAAACGCGGACCCGTTACACCGAGGTTTATGTTTTGAGCAAGTTTTGGTTCGACGCCTGCATTTGGGATGCCATGTCTAAAAGAGCGCATGCCCGCCTGGCGTCTGCTCAATGTTCGGCCGATCGCGCTGCTCTGGGCATTGCTTTAGGGCCGAATGGCGAGGGGCACATCTCCCACGCCTCTGTCAAGGGCAGGCCGCGTGGACCACCGCACGGCGCCCAGAGGCATGCCCCCGCCGGCTTGCTGGTAGCGTTGGACGCGCTTTGGGAAGATGATCAGAGTTAGGCTTCGGCAGTGAAAGATGACCTCAGATGGCGTAATACCGCGGTCCCGAAGCTCGCTGTGCCAGGGGCGGGAAACGCTCAAGATTGGATCGACTTCTCTAGAGTCTCCCCCAAGAAGCTCCCAGCCATTGCGGTGGGGGCCTCTCGCAGGGAGAAGTTTCAACCGCACCAGAGCGCGCTTGCGCGCGAGCGCGAGAAAAGGGCTGGAAACTTCGGGATTGTTTCCGCGGGGCGGGGGCCAACGGTGAAAACGAAGAGGTGCGGTTCTTCTGCTATGGGTGCGGATTCTTGGCCACGGCGCCTGGAGGGCTTTCAGCCCACAGGGAGAAAATGCACAAGGACGGGGGGGCCCTTCTGTCGGGCCACTGGGACAGCTGCATGACGCGGGCCAAGCTTGGCAGACCCGTTGATGGAGCGGCGGTGAGGTTTTGGAGGAAGGAGGGGTTTCGCCTGCAGAAAAAGAACAGGGCTGCGGGGAAACGTGAACACGCCGTGGGGAAGGCTGCCTTTCGTGCGATTGGCCCGCCGATTGCCCGCCGATCCAATGAGGGTGGAGCCCCGCAAGTTGCAGCGCCAGCTGTGAGGATCCGATCCGAGCCCGTTGATGCTCCACGTGGGCGCGATGCCCGTCTACCCGTGCATAATTTTTTCTTAGCGATCACGAAGGGGCAGAGAATGGACGGTGATTTTCAGGATGTGCTCAGACAGCATACTAGTGATAGCCCCTCAAAGACAAGAGTGATTCATTTCTCGGTCGAGGCATGGTTAAGCCAAGACGTCGACGTCTGGGTGAAATAGATTGTTGCTGGGGAGGTTGCAGGCATCTTTGCGGCGTTGCTTCAGTTCCACGGGGCTAAGCATCGTGGGCCCCGGGTGGTCCGCTGCGCTGTTTTTTTTTCCGCGGGGGGGGGGGGGCGAGTGTTCCAAGGAAGAAAGAGACTGCACTGCGCGCGAGAATGCGATCTTCAGGAGTGTGGTCACCATCAGTTGCGCAGCCAGCTTTCACTCGATTCCTGCGTGTGTCTGGCTGCACAGAGTTGCAGGCAAGCAGCTCCGTTTGCAATTTTTCCCTATCATCGAGAGAGCCTTACAGCAAGGCTTGCTGCAGGCTGCGGAGATTGATGTTTGTTCTTTCCGTGCCTCTACTTGCTGCAGGCCCTGTCTGATCTTGCGTGGCGCCATGAATCCAATGTTGGGCAAGATGCAGGGAAAAGGGTGGGAGTCGCGTGTTGGTGGCCATCTTCACCTTGCTTCAGAGATGTACAGTGGCATGAGTTGTGAGTTGCCTCGGGAGGCGTACGAGGTTGTGACCCTGTCCTTTTATACATGTTTGGCAGCATGAGACGTTCATGATCGGAGATGGTTGGGCCTGGAACTGCGAGGGAGGATGAGTTCTGGAGGCCGCTCGATCCGTTCCTATCTTGAGCTGGGTGTTGCTTCGGCCTCTCCGTCTCGCTGTTTGTGGGTGTGTATGGGGGGGACCCCTGATGTCCACCTGCATGCTCCTGGCAGTCGGCCCCATTTAGTGGGCACTCCAGTCCTTTTCCCTTTTCACCCGTCGCTCTGTCCTAGAAGAGGCTTCACCAGCAGGCTACCAGCCTTTAGTTCAACCGAGCCGAGCCGAGAAGGAGGAGGAGGAGGAGGAGGAGGAGGAGGAGGAGGAGAGGGGGGGGTCGCGGCCTCGCGCTTCGCGGCACAGGCCGCAGAGCCATCGCTCTCCAGGGAGCGGCGGCGCGAGGGCGCGGAGGGATGGTCGCGGGACGAGGTCGCCGCGAGGCGAGGTGGCCCGGGGGGCGAGGAGGACGGCGGAGCAACCTGAGGGCGGGGAGGAGGGGAAGGGGGTCGCCTTCTCCTCCTCCTCCTCCTCTCCTCCTCTCCTCCTCCTCCTCCTTCCTCCTCCTGCTCCTCCACCTCCTCCTCCTCCTCCTTCTCCTCCTCCCCTCCTTTCCTCCTCCTCCTCTTCCTCCTCCTCCTTCTCCTCCTCCTTCCCTCCTCCTCCTCCTCTCCTCCTCCTCCTCCTCCTCCTCCTCCCCCCTCTTCCTCCTCCTGTGGGGGGGGGGGGGGGCGGATGGGAGGAGGGCGGAGGGGGCAGGGGGAAGCAGAGACCCAGGAAGGAGCTAAGGCGGGGGCGACGGAGGGGAGGGGCAGTGAGAACGGTTCAAAGCAGGCTGCTCAGAGGGAGCGGCGCGCTCCTCTTTTTAATTTGCGGTGTTTGAAAGCCCACGTGTACGTATTACGGGCGCCCTTCGGCGCGTCAACAGGTTGTCTCTCCGTTTATGCCCTCCGCCAGTGGGCCGCACTTTTGTTGGCAGGGCTGCATGAAAGGGAGGAGGGGGAGGAGGCTCCTCGGCAGTTGCCAGACTGATTTCTGATGTTTCTGATGTGTTGTTTCCAGGTTTCGGGAGGTGCCCAATGATCTTCAAAAGTCCGCGAGATGCGAGAGATGATGGTGAGAGGGAGGATGAGAAGTATATGTCAGAGGAGTCAATCTTGCCAGCATGACGAAGGGAGAAGCAAGACGTCGAGGATGGTGGCATGGTTGCCATCAACAAGGTGAGGGGCCACCCGACCTCAATCGGACTCGGATTGGTTATAGGAAAAGTAGAAGATGATGACACGAGTGGTCGAGAAGGCTGGGGCAACAGGCAGATTGCTAGCAGACGACGGGTCACTCAAGGGATGAGATAAACGCGGGACCTTGCGAGTGTCCGATTGATGCGTCTCGGTTGTTGGACGCACATGCGTGCGGCAACGAAACGAGTCATGTTTCACCGTACGTAGTTGCTCAGCTACTCGCTTTCCTGATGCACTGCTGAAGTGTCCAGAACCTACGCGCTTGCGGGTTCTGCTGACGCCCTGCTTGTCTCGCGTTTACGAAGCCTCCTGCTAAAAGGGTGTCTGGTTGTCTTGTTATGACGTTGTTGTGTCCGTGCCAGCTTACCAACACGCCGCCTTGGTTTTGTGAGTGCTATATCGGTTAGATCCTCGTCAATTCGCCCACGACAAAAGACGCAATGTGTTGCACGCGTCCGTGACGCGCTTAAGCACGCGTGCTACTCTATTTGCGTCATCTCTCCGCCCTCCCCTAGCGTACAGAAGCACAGCTCGCGCTTCACTGTGGAAACATTAGTGGGTCGGTGAATCCAGCGACACGGCGGCATGTCAAGAGATACGTAATTTGTCTCCTCGGCCTCAAGGAGCTGTGATCGCTCCTTCAAGGGACTGGTGCTTAATGTAACACAGACGCCCAGGCCCCTGTGCTAGAACCCCCCGATGTTACGTATATATGTATATATGTACATATATATACATATATATACATACGTGTTTTGTATGTATGCAAATACAGTGTATACATGTATAGATATACATGCGTACAGACAGAACGACCCACTAACATACATACATACAGACATACATCCATTTATAACCAAAAGTGGTGTGACCCGTGGCCGAAGAAATAGCGAAGAACGCGATGGAAGTAAAGTCTTGCTCGCACCATGAAGGACTAGTCCACGCTTGTAGCTTCAGAAATAAGTATGGCTAATCCGTTTGACGAACGCACAAGAACGCCAGCCCCCCAAAAAATAGCTTGGCGAAGAATCAAACAATATACAGTTGTGAGATCCGCAGTTGTAAATATCGTCACCGGTGGAGCTCCATGTCGGGCCACAAAACTTGTGAGTGGTGTGCCGATGAAGAACGGGGGAGAAGCGCGCGGGCCCTGCCACTGGTGACGAAGCTGATGACGATGATGTTGATGTTGATGCTGATGATGATAACGATGTGAGGGCTGTGCCGAAGCTGATGGCGATGATGACGACGATGAGTATGTTGATGTGGATGATGATGATGATGATGATGATGACAGCGATGCTGCTGACGTTGATGATGATGATGCTGACGGCGGTGATGTTGACGATGGTGTTGGCGGTGATTGTGATGATGATGATGGCAAGTACGATAATGACGATGACGATGACGACGGTGATGATGCTGCTGATGATGATGATGATGATGATGATGATGATGATGATGATGATGATGATGATGACGATGGCGATGGCGATTGTGATGGGGGGAGGGGGGCGGAGGAAGGAAGGATCACGGGGCGCTGTCTTTTCAAAACGAGGACCCAACGCCACAGGATGGTTGGACAAAAAACAAAAGAAAAAACTCGCGGACAAGGGCAAGGCAAGGCGTGGGCCTAACGTTCCCTTACGAGAGATAGGCGTCAAGAGTTCATGTCGTCAGCCGCGTGCAGCCACGTTTGCTACGCAAGTTGGGGCGACCTTGCGGACGCAGCTGATTCTAACGCGCTTGCGCCAGCAACCGCCAAGATAGAAACTATAGTTTTCAGCCGGTAGGTGGTAGTTTGCATGAGCGTTGGCTGAGGTTTTCCGTCGATTGGGATCAAATTGTAGATCCTTGCGTGATGGGTAAACGCACCGATGGCGGCCAGACCTGGGGGCCCGAGGGGCCCCAAACCCTCGTACTCCCCGCCTCGACCCTCCGGGCAAAGACGTCGAGAATTCATGCCCCCGCGCAAATGCGTCATGATTGTATGCATTTGACACCATCATGTGCGGCATATGTCACGCAGCAGATGTATAGCAGCTACCGACGGGCAGCATGGCGTATATCTGAAAGGCTGCGAAATCAGTTGCGCGGCCCGTTAGGCCGAGCCGCTTCGCGGGTTGGCTATACGTGGACACTTTGCGTGGACAGCTTCGTGTCATTGGGGCCTCCCTCGGTCATCTCGGGCCCTCTCGGGAGCGCGAGGAGAACGACGGACAGGGAGAGGGTGGAGGATGACCGCTGGATCAGACAGCTTCGACTTCGTCCAGCGGGCAGGCGGGCTTAAGCTGGGTGTTGGGGGGTCAGAGTGCTTGTGCTGGATTGTATGCGACATTGCCCGTTGCAACGCACACCCCTTGCAGCCCCCACCATCCGTATAGCAATCGAGGTGCCATCCCGCGCCACATCCTAGCACCCTGATTCCTTTTTCGTCCGCGCGCAGGTGCAAGAGCCAGCGTGGTGCTCTGTTGACTCCACCTGCCGCTTCGGCCCCCCAAGTAGTGAAGAGATCCCAAGCCTGCGGAACTAGCATCACCATTTGCCTCGCCATTACACCGTGTGTTACTCGTTCCAGATCTGGGGGGCCGTTGCCAGTGATCGGCGCATGAGACAGCAAGCACGCAGATCTTGCTATTTGAAGGAGGGGGGAGGAGCAAGGGAGACGACAAGGGATACCGATTGAGATAACGGGGAGCAGCAGGACATCAAACACGAGGAGGGGATGGGAGGAGGGGCAAGGAGGCAGGAGGAAGGCGACGCAGGCGCCGGAGCACGCGTGCATGCAACTTATAGTTCATTCGGAATTCATCCGACGACGTAACATAAACATGAGCTTTTGGCCGACCCACACAGTTATGACAGGGACCAGGGATGACCCAACGATATGTTGCTATCACTCAGGTCGTCATCATGAGTGGCTATGCCGATACGTCCAAAGTTCAATGTTTCCCAGGGTTGGTTCTTGCAGCATCGGAAAAAGCCCAAACTACCCAAAACAAAGTAGTATCATAAGCACATGTTCCCATGCGAGAGCGGAAGGTCACGAAGCTTGACAGATTGCAAAGGAAGTTGCTAGAGGTCGGCATGCCGAATCTGATAGTATTGGTTGTCTGGGGGCCGCCGTTGATATTGGCCACACGCCGCGCTAAAGACAATTGAATGTTGCCATATTGTGGTTTTGCATCCGCATTCGCGACGATGGACGGACAAAGACATGAATTATATAGTTCCAGACAGACAAAAGCAAACAACAGGAACCGACGCCCAAATGCGAACCTTTACACATCGGTCTGCCGATGCACCGCTTCGGCACGGAAATTGACACTCAGCTCTTCCCACGGTTGCCAGACAATTGTGTGTGGGCGCTTGTTCCGCAAACAATGTTTGCTGCATAGAGGCGCTGACCTCACTTTCGGAGCTGGATGGGTGTGTTGGGGTTTCGGTTCGTGCCCGGTTGGTGGACATCCGTGTGCGTTTCGTGCGCGCCCCGCGCTTGGGGGTCGTACCAGGGTTTCAGCTGGTGCCCGCCCGTGGGCGCCCGTGGTCGCCTCGTGCGCGCCCCCGCGCTTAAGGGGTATGCCCAGGTTTCGGCTGGTGCCCGTCCGTGGGCGTCTCGCGGGGGCCTCCGCGCTTGGGGTGTGTGTGTGTGTGTGTGTGTGTGTGTGTGTGTGTGTGTGTGTGTGTGTGTGTGTGTGTGTGTGTGTGTGTGTGTGTGTGTGGTGTGTGTGTGTGTGTGTGTGTGTGTGTGTGTGTGTGTGTGTGTGTGTGTGTGTGTGTGTGTGTGTGTGTGTGTGTGTGTGTGTGTGTGTGTGTTTGGAGGTTTCGGCTAGTGCCCGTCCGTGGGCGCCAGTGGGCGCCCCGCACGGGGGGGAGGGGTATGTAGTGGCCGCCCGTGGTCGCTTCGGGGGCGCCCCGCGCTTGAGGGGTAGCCGTGGGCGTCTCGCGGGCGCCCAAATCGTCCACCACGTAGACTGCACGACATAGGTTATACCATTTAGTTCACACCACATGGCTTACACACCACATAGGTCGCCATGCGAATTGCAACACGAAGCTTATCAGAGCTTAGACCGCCCAAATGTCACCACATCGCTACCCAACCTTACCTTGCACCATCTAGTTTGCACACCCGAGGCTTGCTCAAAAAACACATATAACCCAATGTTCTCCCGAGCCCGGGCTTGAAAGCTGGGCTTTTTGTAATTGTTGTAAGGCCTCATCGTTTGAATTCGTACCGTTGTATCGAATCGAATGTAATCACATGTTTTGCGGATGGTTTGCCCGCACATATTCAGTGAAATCGTTCGGACAACAATCATATAACGTATTCGCATCACGCCACGAGGTTGCATTCGCGTTGTTCTAACATGCGCCATGCGCACGAATCCCGATTGAGTAATGATATCGAGCGGGTTATGCGCGCGCGCCGCCGCGTGCGCGTGCGGAAATCAGAGCATTTCAAGATAGAGGTCTTCAGAGGCACAAGCCACCCGCCGGCCTTGCTGCTGTGCAAATTTGCTGGTAATGCGTCTCGTTGCATCATTGTTTCTAGTACCGTCCGTTCTTTGTCTGTTCGCCGAACATTGGTTCGTGAAGCCTATTATGTCCTGCTGATGCTGTTGTTCCCTTGCTTTATTTTGTATGTTCCAGCGGCTGCATTGTATTCAGATAAATGTTTGCTCTCGACGATGCGGGTTATCCTGGATGCATGGCTTCACTGATTGATAGTACGGGTTTAGAATTCCATGAAAGGCTTCCAACTAGTATCGTGGGTTTGTGTTTTTCCTCCAACCCTCCTTGGTTGGGTATTCGTTTTGAATCGAGGGGTGTGGTCGCGTCTCTACTTCTCCTCCCGCCTCCCGCCTCCTCGCTCCTCCTGCCCTCGCTTCGCCGTCGCTGGGGGGCTGCGATCTGCGAAACTGACGCCACTTTCGAGGGCTGCTGGTGGGTCCTGCGGAGTGAGGCACCGCGCGGACTTGAGCGGGACCTCGCCGTCCCTGGGGGGCTGCGATCTGCAAAATTGTCGCCATTTTCGAGGGCTGCTGGTGGGTCCTGCGGAATGAGGCACCGCGCGGACCTGAGCGGGACCTCGCCGTCCCTGGGGGGCTGCGATCTGCGAAATTGTCGCCGTTTTCGAGGGTTGCTGGTGGGTCCTGCGGAGTGAGGCACCGCGCGGACCTGAGCGGGACCTCGCCGTCCCTGGGGGGCTGCGATCTGCGAAATTGTCGCCTCTTTCAAGGGCTGCTGGTGGGTCCTGCGGAGTGAGGCGCCGCGCGGACCTGAGCGGGACCTCGCTGTCCCTGGGGGGCTGCGATCTGCCAAGTTGTCGCCTCTGTCGAGGGCTGCTGGTGGGTCCTGCGGGGTGAGGCACCGCGCGGACTTGAGCGGGACCTCGCCGTCCTTGGGGGGCTGCGATCTGCAAAATTGTCGCCATTTTCGAGGGCTGCTGGTGGGTCCTGCGGAATGAGGCACCGCGCGGACCTGAGCGGGACCTCGCCATCCCTGGGGGGCTGCGATCTGCGAAACTGTCGCCACTTTCGAGGGCTGGTGGTGGGTCCTGCGGGGTGAGGCACCGCGCGGACCTGAGCGGGACCTCGCCGTCCCTGGGGAGCTGCGATCTGCGAAATTGTCGCCATTTTCGAGGGCTGCTGGTGGGTCGCGCGGGGTGAGGCACCGCGCGGACCTGAGCGGGACCTCGCCGTCCCGGGGGTCTGCGATCTGCGAACTTGTCGCCACTTTCGAGGGTTGCTGGTGGGTCCTGCGGGGTGAGGCACCGCGTGGACTTGAGCGGGACCTCGTCGCCGTCCCTGGGGGGGGCTGCGATCTGCGAAATTGCGCCCCCTCTTTCGAGGGCTGCTGGTGGGTCCTGCGGAGTGAAGGCCGCCGCGCGGACCTGAGCGGGACCCTCGACTGTCCCTGGGGGGCTGCGATTCTGCAAGTGTCGCCTCTTTCGAGGGCTGCTGGTGGGTCCGCGGGGTGAGGCAACCGCGCGACCTGAGCGTTAACCCTCGCCGTCCTTGGGGGCTGCGATCGCGAAACGGTCGCCTTTTCGAGGGTTTGATGGTGGGTCAATGGGAGTGAACACCGCGCGGACCTGAGCGGACCATCGCCGTCTGGGGGTGCTGCTGTGCGAAACTGGCGCCACTTTCGAGGCTGCTGTGGATCCTGCGGGGTGAGGCACCGCGCGGATCTGAGCGGGACCTCGCCGTCCTTGGGGGGCTGCGATCTGCGAAGCTGTCGCCACTTTCGAGGGCTGCTGGTGGGTCCTGCGGAGTGAGGCGCCGCGCGGACCTGAGCGGGACCTCGCCGTCCCTGGGGGGCTGCGATCTGCGAAACGGTCGCCACTTTCGAGGGCTGCTGGTGGGTCCTGCGGAGTGAGGCACCGCGCGGATCTGAGGTAGACCTCGCCGTCCTTGGGGTGCTGCGATCTGCGAATCTGTCGCCACTTTCGAGGGCTGCTGGTGGGTCATGCGGAGTGAGGCACCGCGCGGATCTGAGGTAGACCTCGCCGTCCCTGGGTGGCTGCGATCTGCGAAACGGTCGCCACTTTCGAGGGTTGCTGGTGGGTCCTGCGGAGTGAGGCACCGCGCGGACCTGAGCGGGACCTCGCCTTCCCTGGGGGATGCGATCTGCGAAATTGTTGCCATTTTCGAGGGCTGCCGGTGGGTCCTGCGGAGTGAGGCACCGCGCGGACCTGAGCGGGACCTCGCCGTCCTTGGGGGGCTGCGATCTGCGAAATTGTCGCCATTTTCGAGGGCTGCTGGTGGGTCCTGCGGAGTGAGGCACCGCGCGGACCTGAGCGGGACTTCGCCGTCCTTGGGGGGCTGCGATCTGCGAAATTGTCGCCACTTTCGAGGGCTGGTGGTGGGTCCTGCGGAGTGAGGCACCGCGCGGACCTGAGCGGGACTTCGCCGTCTTTGGGGGGCTGCGATTTGCGAAATCGTCGCCACGTTCGAGGGATGTTGGTGGGTCCTGCGGAGTGAGGCTCCGCGCGGACCTGAGCGGGACCTCGCTGTCCTTGGGGTGCTGCGATCTGCGAAATTGTCGCCACTTTCGAGGGCTGCTGGTCGGTCTTATGGAGTGAGGCACCGCGCGGACCTGAGCGGGACCTCGCCGTCCCTGGGGGTCTGCGATCTGCAAATCTGCCGCCATTTTCGAGGGCTGCTGGTGGGTCCTGCGGAGTGAGGCACCGCGCGGACCTGAGCGGGACCTCGCTGTTCCTGGGGGCTGCGATCTGCGAAACTGTCGCCACTTTCGAGGGCTGCTGGTGGTCCTGCGAAGTGAGGCACCGCGCGATCTAGCGGGCCTCGCCGTCCTTGGGGTGCTGCGATCGCGAAATTGTCGCCACTTTCGAGGGCTGCTGGTGGGTCCGCGGAGTGAGGCACCGCGCGGACCTGAGCGGGACCTCGCCGTCCCTGGGGAGCTGCGATCTGCGAAATTGTCGCCATTTTTCGAGGGCTGCTGGTGGGTCCTGCGGAGTGAGGCACCGCGCGGACCTGAGCGGGACCTCGCCCCTTGGGGGGCTGCGATCTGCGAAACGGTCGCCACTTTCGAGGGTTGCTGGTGGGTCCTGCGGAGTGAGGCACCGCGCGGACCTGAGCGGGACCTTGCCGTCCCTGAGGATCTGCGATCTGCGAAGTTGTCGCCACTTTCGAGGATTGCTGGTGGGTCCTGCGGAGTGAGGCACCGCGCGGACCTGAGCGGGACCTCGCCGTCCTTGGGGGGCTGCGATGTGCGAAATCGTCGCCACTTTCGAGGGCTGCTGGTGGGTCCTATGGAGTGAGGCACCACGCGGATCTGAGCGGGGCCTCGCCGTCCCTGGGGGGCTGCGATCTGCGAAATTGTCGCCATTTTCGAGGGCTGCTGGTGGGTCCTGCGGAGTGAGGCACCGCGCGGACCTGAGCGGGACCTCGCCGTTCCTGGGGGGCTGCGATCTGCGAAATTGTCGCCACTTTCGAGGGCTGCTGGTGGGTCCTGCGGAGCTTGGCGCCAGGCAGATCTGAGCGGGACATCGCAATCTTTGGGGGGGTGCGAGCCTCACGAATGCTGCTCGCAGAAGTATATGCGCCCATGTCACGTCATCACCTCCGCATAATGTCTCCCAAGCTACTCATGCCCCGCATTGCGCAGTGCTTGGGGACGTCACCAGGGTAATTGTGTTATGATTGCGTTCGCTGTGTTATTTCTGTTGGTTCGCTGCCGGTTCTCTCCAGAAATTTCGTATCCGCGAATTGTTCCAGCAATCGTAATGTTTGTGTGTAGTGTGTGTGTGTGTGTGGGGGGGGGGGCATTTCACGAGCCGAATGTACCACAATACGTGTGCACATCATAATGTCTGTATGCATGTTTTTTGTGCACACCGCTATATTTAAGAAAGAGCAAGTTCTGTGGTCGCTTGGAGGGGGAGGAGATTTGAAACTGAACCGCCCCCCCTCCCCTCCTCCTCCTCCTCCTCCTCCTCCTCCTCCTCCTCCTCCCCTACTTCTCCTCTCTCCCTCTCCTCGGGACGGCGCCTGCGTCGGCGGCGGTCGGCGGCGGCGGCGGGGACGACGACTTTCTTTTTTGGGCCGGCGCTTGTGGCGGCGGGCGGCGGCGGCGGGGAGCGTCGACGAGGACGACGGCGACGACGATGACGACGACGACGACGATGCTCCGCCACCGTGCCTTGGTTTTGGGTCAGAGTCCTAATGGATGCCTCTTGGGGTGTTGTCGGATGGCTCTCGGGGGCCTTTGAAGGGTCCTTGTGCAGCCTCCTGGGCGCCTGTTGGGCGTCTCTTGGGGCCTCTCTGAGGTGGTGGTGGTGATGGTGGGCTGTGGTGGTGTAGTTGGTGGTGGTGGTGGTGGTTGTTGTGGCGGTTGTGGCGGCAGGTTGAGGTGGTGGTGGTGGTGGTGCGGTGGTCTTTGGTGGTGGTCGTAATAGTAGTAGTTGTGGTGGTGGTGGGTTAAGGTGGTGGCGGTGGAGGTGGCGGTGGTGGTGTGGTGGTTTGTCGTGGTGGTTGTGGTGGTGGTAGTGGTTGTGGTGGTGGTGGTGGTGGTGGTGGGTTGTGGTGGTGGTAGTGGTGGCGGTGGTGGTGGTGGTGGTGCGGTGGTGTTTGGTGGTGGTGGTGGTGGTAGTACTTGTGGTGGTGGTGGTGGGTTAAGGTGGTGGCGGTGGCGGTGGCGGTGGTGGTGGTGGTTTGTTGTGGTGGTGGTTGTGGTGGTGGTTGGTGGTGATGGTGGTGGTGGTGTGGTGGATTGTGGTGGTGGTGGTGGTGGTGGTGGGTTGTGGTGGTGGTGGTGGCGGTGGTGGTGGATGTGGTGGTGTGGTGGTTTGTTGTGGTGGTGGTGGTGGTGGTGGTGGTGGCGCGCGTGCTTCGAAAAGCAAGCTTCGCAAGAGCCCCCAAAGAGCTCCGAAAGACCAGCGGAAAAGTTTCTGGCACGCGGATTGGGAATGCATAAAAAAACGTTTCTCGGGGCCCGCTGCGAGCTCAAGCAACTCGCTGCGAAGAGGCCTGCCCGGGGACCGGGGGGAAGAGCTGGCGTAGCCCAGCGGTCTGTTTGAAGTCGCAGCGTTTCCCGAGACGCGTTTTACGATTCGTTCCCAATGCGCGTGCTTGAAGCTTTTCCGCAGCTCCCCCCCAGCTCCCTCGAAGCTCCATCGAAGCTTGCTTTGCGGAGTTCGCGGGCTCCCCAGGCATGCTTTCCAGCGTCCTAGCAAGAGTCTCCCAGGCAGGTGTCCTACCCTTGGGACAGTTCCCAAGCTGCCCCTGGGCATTTTGTAGAACTGCTCCGACCTGAGCATGGTGTTAAACTGCTCCGACCTGAGCAGATCGTAAAGCTTCCACGACCTCAGCGGGTCGCAGAACTACCTCGTCCTGGGCAGGTTGTTAAAGTGCTCCCTGAGCAAATTGTTTGACTGCTCCGACCTGGACAGGTCGTACAAGTGAGAAGGCTTCACATAAGAAGCTGGCAGGGAAAACTACGCCAGCCCCTCTCCAAGGCCCCCGGGCAGTCATCCTCGCAGCGGCTCGCTTGATCTCGCAGTTTGGCCCAACAAATGTTTCTCCGACTCGTTCCCAATACGCGTGCCTGAAGCGTTTCCGCAGGTCCTTCGCAGTTCCCTCGAAGCTTGCTCGAAGCTTCTGTTTGAAATTTCCAAGCTCCCTAGGCATGCTTTCCAGCGCCCGGCAAGCGTCTCCCACAGGCATTTCCCATGCTTATAAGCTCCCCAAGCACGCTTTCTAACGTTATTGCAAGCGTCTCCCAGACACGTTTTATACGCATTTAGATTGCGTCGCTATCCTGGTTTTGGACTGCACAGTTCCAATCGACGGATTATTGTCGTGTGTCGTGGGTTTGTCCTTTTCTGTTTGTCGAAATGGTATTGCCATTCGTTCGTTGTTTTCGGGTGTTCTTGTTGTCGTTGAAGATCTAGTGATTGTTTGTTGTTTTGTTTTGCTATGTTATTCTTCCTTTCTCCCGGAACCATCCTGTGGTGTTGTGTTCTCGTTTTTTAGAGACATCGCCCCACGTCACCTCCTCACTCCTCCTCCACTTCCTCCTCCTTCTCCTCCTCATCCTCCTCCTCCTCCGCGAGATACTTGTGATGTGCCAGGAATGGCGTCGGGGGGAACCTGAATTGTTTTGGCAACAGCCGCATGCGGGGACCGCCACTCATTTTGGCACACCCCTCACATGGTTCGTGGCCCCACAGGGAGCTCCACCGAAGGCCCCGGTGAAACAGGCCGCATGCGGACACCGCCACCCATTTTAGCACACACCTCACACGGTTCGTGGCCCCGCAGGGGGCTCCACCGAAGGCCCCAGTGGCACTGGCCGCATGCAGGGGCCGCCACCTATTTTGGCACACCCCTCACATGGTTAGTGGCCCCACAGGGGGCTCCACCGAAGGCCCCAATGGCACAGGCCGCACGCGGGAACCGCCACCTATTTTGGCACACCCATCACACGGTTCGTGGCCCCACAAGGAGCTCCACCGAAGGCCCCAGTGGCACAGGCCGCACGCGGGGACCGCCCCTCATTTTGGCACACCCCTCACACGGTTCGTGGCCCCACAGGGACTTCACCGAAGGCCCCAGTGGCACAGGCCGCACGCGGGGACCGCCCCTCATTTTGGCACACCCCTCACACGGTTCGTGGCCCCACAAGGAGCTCGACCGAAGGCCCCAGTGGCACAGGCCGCACGCGGAGACCGCCGCTCATTTTGGCATACCTTTCACACGGTTCGTGGCCCCACAAGGAGCTCCACCCAAAACCCCAATGGCACAGGCCATACGCGGGGACCGCCACCCATTTTGGCACACCTTTCACACGGTTCGTGGCCCCTTATGGGGGCTCCACCGAAGGCCCCAATGGCACAGGCCGCACGCGGGGACCGCTGCTCATTTTGGCACACCCATCACACGATTCGTGGCGCCACAAGGAGGTTCCACCGAAGGCCCCAGTGGCACAGGCCGCACGCGGGCGCCGACCCCCATTTTGGCTTTTGGCACAGCCTTCGCACTGTTCGTGGCGCCACAAGGGGGCCCCACCGAAGGCCCCAGTGGCACAGGCCGCATTGGGGAACCGCCACTCATTTTGGCACACCTTTCACACGGTTCGTGGCCCCACAAGGGGGCTCCACCGAAAACGCTAATGGCACAGGCCGCATGCGGGCGCCGCCGCCCATTTTGGCACACCTTTCGCACGGTCGCCCCACAGAGAGCTCCACCAAAGCCCCAATGGTACAGGCCGCATGCGGGGACCGCCGCTCATTTTGGCATACCTTTCACACGGTTCGTGGCGCCACAAGGGGGCCCCACCGAAGGCCCCAGTGGCACAGGCCGCACGCGGAGACCGCCACCCATGTTGGCACACCCATCACACGGTTCGTGGCCCCACAGAGAGTTCTGTCGAGCGTTTTGCTCTTTGTGAGCCGACCATGAAGTTTTTTATTTCCGCGGGCGACCCGCGCACGTCGCAGGCACCCCCCCCCCGGGCGACCGGCGCGCGTCGCGGGGATTCCGCACTGAGCTCGGCCCGCGGCCGCGGCCACCAGGGCGCAAGGGCAAAAGCAAGCGAAAGACGTGAGCCGGGAAAGAAATTCGGACAAAGCGGCCGCGCAAGGGGTTGGTCCCCAGTACAGCGTTTCGTTGCACCATAGGGATCTCCACCGTCCGCACGTGTCTCCCCAACCCAGTGCAGCGTTTCGTGGCCCCGTATTGCTTCGTCCCAGCTGACCTGCGTTACTCACACCTGCATATGGTTGGGCCCTTCGCCAGGCTATGGTTTTGTTTTGTTGTGGTTTTCTTTGTTACATATATATATATATATATATATATCTATATATATATGGTCGCCCCCCCCCCAGCACCCCCAAACCACCAAAACCACAAAATCTTCACTGATCGTTTCTCCTCGTCGCTCTCCTCCTCAAACCACAAAATCTTCACTGATCGTTTCTCCTCGTCGCTCTCCTCCTCCTCCTCCTCCTCCTTCTCCTCCTCCTCCTCCTCCTCCTCCTCCTCCTCCTCCTCCCCCTCCTCCTCCTCCTCCTCCTCCTCCTCCTCCTCCTCCTCCTCCTCCTCCTCCTCCTTCCCTGCGTCTCCCAAGCCAAGGAAACCTAAAATGCATTGTGTATGGCGCCGTCGGTGCAAGGAAATGCTGTGTATTTTGTTTTTTTTGTTTGGTTTGTTTGGTCTGAGAAGCAAGGAAACGCTGTGTATGTTTGGTTTTGTTTGTTTTTTTTGGTTTTGCAAGCCCGAATGCCCGCGCTGGCCTCCCTCTCAGCACCCTTCCATGCGCCTCAGACCAAGAAAACCAAAAATACACAGTGATTGGCGCCCTCGGTGCAAGGAAACGCTGTGTATGTTTGGTTTTGTTTGGTTTTTTTGGTTTGAGAATCAAGGAAACCTTCTGTATTTTTTTTTTTGGTTTTGCAAGCTCTAAGGGTGCTGGGAGGGAGGCTGGTGCGAGCGTCGGGGCTTCCAACCCCCCCCCCCCCCAAAAAAAAAAAAAAAAAGTTTCCTTGATTCGCGAACCAACCCCCCCCCCCCAAAAAAAAAAGCGTTTCCTTGCACCGAGGGCGCCAAACACTGTGTATGTTTGGTTTTTTTGTTTTGCAACAAGGAAGAGGAAAGGAAAGGGGCTTGGAAAACCAAAAAAAAATCAAAAAAACAAAAATACACAGCGCGTCCTTGCTTCTCAAACCAAAAATCCCAACATACACAGTGTTTGGTGCCCTCGGTGCAAGGAAGCGCTGTGTTTTTTTTTGGTTTGAGAAGCAAGGAAACGCTGTGTATTCTTGCTTTTTTAATATATTTTTTGGTGTTGCAAGCCCCTGTCCTTTCCTCTTCCTTGTTGCAAAACAAGAAAACCAAACATACACAGTGTTTGGCGCCCTCGGTGCAAGGAAACGCTGTGTATTTTTGTTTTTGTTTGTTTTTTGGTTTGAGAATCAAGGAAACCTTGTGTATGTTTGGTGTTTTTGTTTTTTTTTGGTTTTGGAAGCCCCGACGCTCGCACCAGCCTCCCTCCCAGCACCCTTAGAGCTTGCAAAAAAAAAAAAAACGCTTGATTCTCACACCAAAAAACAAAAACAACAAAAAAAAAAAAAAAAAAAAAAAACGTTTCCTTGCACCGCGGGGGCCAAACACTGTGTATGTTTGGTTTTCTTGGTCTGAGGCGCATGGAAGGGTGCTGAGAGGGAGGCCAGCGCGGGCATTCGGGCTTGCAAAACCACCCCCCCAAAAAAAACGCAGCGTTTCCTTGCTTCTCAGACCAAACAACAACAACAACAAACAACAAACACAACAACAACAACAACAACAACAACAACAACAACAAAAAAAAAAAAAAAAAAAAAAAAAAAACATGTCCTTGCACCGACGGCGCCATACACAATGCATTTTAGGTTTCCTTGGCTTGGGGAGACGCAGGGAAGGAGGAGGAGGAGGAGGAGGAGGAGGAGGAGGAGGGGAGGAGAAGGAGGGTGAGGAGCAGGAGGAGGAGGAGGAGATAAGATAAGGAGATAAGGAGATCAGGATGAGGAGAGGAGGACGATGAGAAGGACGACGAAGATGAGGAGGATGCACCCCCCCCTCCCCAGTCCGTCGTTTGGGGGTGCTGGGGGGGGGGCAAGCTATACATATATATATATATATATATGTACTCGAGTCCGGGGGATTGTGGGGGTGTGTTTTTGGGTTCCCATCGTCGTTTTCCTCTTCGGTTGCTTCTCCCTTTTATCTGTTTGTTTTCTTTCGCTAGTACGTCTCTCCCGCCCGTCATGAATCGCAGAAATGGTCTGAGCGTACGGACTACCACATGGTATTCAAATCCAGTACCCTCTCTGTCCTTCATCCGTCCCCTCTCCTTCCTCTCTCTCTCTCTTCTTCTGCGTCCCCATTTCATTCCCATGTATGTGTCTTTTCCCTTCCCTCATGCTCCCCTCTCTCCCTCCTGCTCTTTTCTCCGTCATGTTTCCCTGCCCTCGCTAACTCCTTCCTCATCTCTCCTTCCTGTCCTTTCTTCGTGCCTCTCCCCGTCCACCGCCTACCCACCTCCATCGTTCTTTTATCCCTGCCTCTCCCTCCCATTTCCATCTCCATCCGCGTTCCCATCCCCATCCCCACCTCTTTCCCCATCCCCATATCCATCCCCATCTCCATCGCGATCCCCATATCCATGTTCATCTCCCTCCACTTCCGCGTTTTGCCCGCGGCAGTGCTGCCGAGAAACAGCAGATGTTCCAATACCACACGCGATATAACATGAGACACTATGCACGATAGCATACGAAACATGATAGACGTTAAGCGATTTGATCATACACGGTATATTATAGTGATGAAAAATCAGCACCCAAAATTCACTCACCCAAAACATTAATCCAAATATCGTTCGGCAAACCCGCATTCATCCAACCATCATTCGTCATGCCATTAATTGTGGTGGCTGGCGACGTTGGGATAGGATGTGGGACGACGGTTTGGGGGAAATGAAAAGATTGTGAGTCGGGGTGGTGGGACAACGGTGGGCATGGGTGGTGGGTGGGGCGACGGTGGGGGGGGGTATGAAACGATTGTGGATGTTGGTGGGACGACGGTGGGTGGGTGTGGTGGGACGATTGTGGGCGGGGGAGGGGGCTGGACGACGGTGGGTGGGTGGGGTGGGGGGGCTCTGGATTGGGAGGGGGAGCGATTGTGGGTGGGATGGGTGGACCGACTGTGGGTGGGTGGGGTGAGGCGATTGTGGGCGGGCGGGGTGCGTTGCATGAAATGTTTTTGTGTGCCGCCACACAAGGAATCCGCTTGTAGCCGGCATCGATAAATTTTGCCGCGCTGCGTCACAAAAGGTTGCGCGTGACAAAGGATTCCTTCTGTGGCGGGAGATAACGGATTCCTACTGCGGCCGGTTTCAGAAGGATTTTTTGAGGGCGGGTTTCAAATTGAGTCTCTTGTGGCGGGTTACAAAAGAAAGCCTGTTGTGGCGAATTGGAAGCAACATTAGGAATCCTTATGTAACCTGCCACAGGGACAATCCGTGAGTAACCAGCACATCAAAAAAAACATCCCTTTGTAATCCGCAGCAAAATGCATTTGTTTGCAGTTACCTTGTAGCCCGCCACCAACAAATCTTTTCTAAGCCTACAGAAAAGGAATTCTTTTGTAACCCGCACAATAGGAATCCCTTTGCAATCCTCCTCGAAGGGTAAAGCGCCCGCCCCCCGCTCCGAACAAGGAAAGGGGAAAAATAATAAAAGATGGAGAATTGAAGAAACAAAAAAAAAATGCGACAACACAGCTAAAAAAAGGAGAACTCGTAATGAACGTCACGTGGGAAAAAAGAAAAATAGGAAACATTGAATCGAGCATAGGAATCATTCTGTAATCCGCCATTAAAGAAAACCCGATGCAATCCTTTACAAAAGGGATTCTTTTTGTTGAGGACTGCAAGGAAATCCCATAAGTGGAGGATTACAAAAGGATTCACCTCTGACCGTTCTCTCTGATTCCACCTGTCCGTTCTCTCTGACCGTTCACATGTGGGGAAAAACGGTGTGGTGCCGAAGCGCGTGCAAGAACACACAAAATCTCAGTGTCGTTCCAATGGATTATATGCTTCCGTTTCTCCCCTGGATATCATTACATGTGTTCTTTTTTGTTTTGCTTATTGGGTTGTCACAGTTGTTTTACTATGTTTCTGTTTGTTCCTCTTGTCCCTTCCTTGTTCGGAGCAGAGGGCGCTTTACCCTGCGAGGGGGATTCTTATCCCAGAGCGACCCGACTTAGGAGTTGGAGCCCCGAGGAGAGCAATATTAGTAGTAACGGTAAACGCCGTCCTCCTCCTTCTCCTCATCGTCGCAATTGTAGCAGTAGCGGTAGTATTCTTTTTGCACGGATCACAAAGAGATTCTGTTTGTGAATGATGTCATAGGGTTTTCTATTATGGCGGGGTACAAAGGGATTCTGTGTGTGCGGTTTACAAAGGGATTCGACGGAGGAAGACAAAAGGATTCCGAAGGAGCCCACGATGTTCACAAGCCAAGCAACACTACAACGTTGCACATTAGACAACACAATGAAACAAACACATCATACATCAGAACACGCCATTATACACCTCACAAAACGCACCCCCACAATCCCCCGTGTTCGGAAAAAGGAAATGTGCATAATGTGTGTTCGGATCTATGTATCGCTTTTATCCCTCGTAGCGGTTGCGCCGTCCATTGTCGTTGTGTTTGTTCAATGTTGGCTTGAAGTTTGAGGACAACGAGCCCTTATCATCGGGAACAAGATTACGACCCCCACCTCGCAATACAAATGCAAATATATTTGTATCATTTGTGACGCGAAATTTGCCTCGGGGCCTAAATATGCCCATTCCGGGAAAGTCCAAGGGGACGTCGTGGACGAATTGCCGACGCTTCACGGAGGCCGCTTTCAATGGGGGCCAAGCGAGCCCGCCGATTACAATCGGCCATACAAGTCGCCGCCAGCATCGATGGTATTTCCAGAGGCGTTTCGGTTGTCCACGGGCCAACGGGTATATTTTTCGATTTATATATATATATATATATATATATATATACAAGTGGCACGTGTGTGCCCAGGCTCACACAACAAGCTGAAGGGGCGTTTGAAGCAGGAGTGACATGCAACAGCGAAGTCGCACTCGAGCGCAAGTGGGGTTGCCACACCTTGCGATGTGTGTACCAGGGCCCCCCAGGAAGCCTCAGGAGGCCCGACTTGGATACCAGAAGAGGCTCCAGGAGGCCCCAGGATTGTGAGTGTGTGTGTGTGATGTGTGCTTTGTGTGGTGCGTGCTTTTTGTGTGTTGTCGGTGTTGTGTGTGTGTATGTTATGTTTGTCTAGCGTGTGATGTGTTGGGCGTGATTTGTGTCTCTGTGTGCGCATGTAGTTCTGAAGCCCCAGGAGGCCCCAGGAGGCCCCAGGCGGCCTCAGCAGGCCCAGGAGAACTCCAGGAGGCTCCGAGGCGGGGTCTGGGGTACCAGAAGGTCCAGAAAGCCCCAGGAGGCCCCAGGAGGTTCCAGGCGGCCCCCAGGAGGCTCCGAGGAGGGGTCTGGGGTTCGATTTTGGGAGGATGTCTCAGGCGAAACCGCCATTCTCTGAGAATCGGGGTCAAAACTATTGAAATTACCATGTGTTTTTGAAGGTTTTATGTTAAAATGTTGAAATTCCCATGTGTTTTTGGACCTCTCCTTCACGATCTGCGCGAGGGGTGCCACCGATTTTCAGAATTTCGAGGATGTCCCGAGCGAAACGGCCAGAAAAATCAAAGACGGACGCACGCACGGACGCACGAATCCCCTCTGAGCTCTACTCCCTCGGAGAGGCGCGTATGATAATATATATATATATATATATATATATATATATATATATATATATATATATTGCCAATCTTGATGATGTTACCTTTGCTTGTCAGAACGGGAGCGGGGAGGCATACGATGGGTCGCATGCATTGTCATAGTCATGTGGGTTCAGGCCGCCCGAATGGACTTCGGGGGCTGGTGGGGCGCGGCGAACCTAGTTGCGACTTGGGCATCGCACTGCGCCCGCGCCTTCGATATTCCTCCGCCCGAGTGCCTCTGCCGCTGCGATGTGGCCGCCAGCGCGGCCGCAGGGAGTGCTCCTCGCAGCGGGGCCGACGCACCGGGCCTGGAGCTGGCGCTGGACCGCTGCCTGGGCGCCCTCAGCGCTCCCGCGAGCTCGGCGCCCCCGGCGGCCGCTTGCACGGCGGGGGCCCCGCCTCTCTGCGCGCTGCTGCCGCCGCCTGCTTGGGCCGGCTTGGCGGTGCTCTTGCTGCTCGTGGGCTTCGCGCCCGGGGTGGCCAGCCGCGGCTGCTGCGAGCCGCGTCCTCGGGCCCGCTCCCCTCCGGGCGCGCACCTGCGACCGGGCGCCTACACGGGCCACGCCTCGCCGCTGGCCCTCGGGGCCAGCCCTAGCCCTGCGTGATGGCGCGCGCGGCGGCAGGCGCCGCCAGCGTGCCCAGGGCACTGGACGTGCCCAACCCCCAGGTGCTGATAGATTTTTCGACGACCCCAACGGGTTCTTCTGGCACCATCGCCTCCTCTTGCAGACCGATGGCAAGGGGATGTGGACGGCCGTGACGCCCACAGGCTCCGTGCAGGTGCTGAACCTCGCCCTGCACCGCGCGCAGCCGCTCGATCGGAACGAGCTCATCCCGCCGCCGTATCGGGACGAGTGCTTCATCTTCGATCCCATCACGGCCGCCGAGCTCGCCGAGTTCGCGAGGCGGGGGCGCATGTTGGCGGCGGTGCACGGCATCACCTCCATCGGCAGCACGGCCCCCGACACGGTCTGGCGGATCGCGGACCCGGCGCACGCGGCCTTCGCGTCCGCGGTGCCCGAGGCAGCGATCGCCGATCCTGCCTGCTTCGTCGCTCGGGGGCCGAGCGGCTTGGCGATGGTGGACGGCCACTGGGTCCACGCCGAGGCGGTCGAGGTGGACCGTGAGGAGTCTTGGCGGCTGGACAAGGTCACTGCCTTCGGCCGCGACCCTCGCGTGATGGGCCTCGTTCGTGATCGTCGTGGTGTCCCCTTCATCTCGGAGGAGGACGCTCTGACCCGCTTCGAGAACACGATGATCGAGCACTTCCCCTTCGCGGGGCCTCGTGTGGCCGTGGAGTTCCTGCAGAGCTTGCGAGCCCAGGGCCAGTCGCTCACGTCTCACCACCACGAGTGGTCCAGGAAGTCGGGCGTCAACGTGAACGGCACCGCGGCTCGCGAGCACTTCTTCCTCTCGGAGGTGTTCCGGTGGGAAGTGCAGTTCGACCAGCTCGACGTCTCGATGCTGGCCAGCACGGAGCTCCTGTTCCGCCGCCTCGTGCAGATAGAGGCGATGGTCCGCCGCAACCCCAAGGTCCCCGACTTCACTGGGCTGGACGTCCTGATGAGCGCGTCCACCGACGAGAGCGGAGCTGCCACGACGGCGGCGTTCTCTCAGTGGGTCGCGGACCGCCAGAAGGATCAAGCTACCATCGCGAAGCAGGGCCGCCTGCTCCGTGAGGAGAAGAACGCCGAACGGAAGCGGGCCGCCGACCCAAAGAACAAGGGGTCGGGGTCCGCGGACACATGACTACGTCTGCGGGAGGCGCTCGCCCTGAGCTTGCTGATCTGGCCGCCCAGCCCAGCTCTGCGCCCCCCTCGACACCTGGCCCGAATGTACATGTGCACGCTCTTCGGCAGGCGGGTCCTGTCACGTCCTCGCACGCGGACATCTTCCTTCTTCCTTGCCCCGGTCTTGAGCATCATGGCCGTCGCCAGCGTCGCGCAGCTGCTCGAGCTGCCTCTCGCCGTCGGGCATGGCATGCTGGCGTAGTGGAGTCGATCGTCGCTCTCAACGCACTGGCATCGGTTTCCGCTCAGTCGCCTCTGGCTATCGTGGACCCGCCCTCCAGCGTCCCCAACGCGCCGCAGGCCTCGGTGATCTCACGGGTTGGGCGGAGAGTTTCGCGGCGGGGTGACGCGCCTAGCACCCCCCCGAAGGAAGCCTTGTTGAGCTTCTCAAGACCGCCGACTTATACGACACTGAGCCACAGGGCTTCGAGGTCTTCGACGCTGATCGCTCGAAGGTCTTGAAGCGCCCCGCCAACCCCCAAGCCGCTGGAGTCTGTGCTGACGGGCCACGCGCTCTCACGCAGCACCTCGAGTCCGAGCGGCATCTGGAGCGTTCCGCCGCCGAGGTGAAGGCGCGCATCCAGGACGGGCTGATCACCCCGGTGAAGCCGTACTGGGACCCGAAGCTCCGCTCCTCTCGCAGCGCCCTCTTCGACCTCTTGAAGGGCCTGCTGGCCTGCGGGCTGGGCGGACTCCGGACTTCGATCAGAGCCCGCATCGCATTGTTCTTCCGCGCCAAGAAGGGCGGGCCCCAGCGCACGGTCGTGGACGCGCGGAAGGCGAACCAGCTCATGCAGGAGCCCCCGGGCGCGCAGCTGGGCGGCTCCGTCGCCCTTCGCGACCTCGACCTGAGCGACGCCGCCTGTGAGGTCGCGGGCTGCGACCCGCGGGCCGCCGACATCCACATCGCCAGCCTGGACCTGCACCAGGGCTTCTACCAGTGCCGGGCCAAGCGGCGAGGACGCTGGTTCGGGGTGGAGTTCGGTTTCCCCGCCCGCGACTGGGGCGTCACCTCCCGCTGCGACGAGGACGCGGAGCGCGACCTGCCCGTCGACGGCGACACCCCGCTGCACTTCGTCATGGAGGTGCTCTGCATGGGCTTCAGCTGGGCCTTCTATTTCTGCCAGGCGATCATGGAGGACGCCGCCCTCGCCGCCGCAGGCCCTCGCGCCTGGGCCCCTGGCCGCCCCCGCCTTCCGCTAGGCGGCTTGCTGCGAGAGGGCGCCCCCGTGCCTCTTGTCGCTCCTGGTCGCCCTGTCTTCTCGGTATACGTCGACAACGGCGCTGCGATAGGCTTCAACCGCGAGGGCACCGAGCGCGGCCTCGACCTGCACCTGGCTCGCTTGGAGGGCATGGGGTTCATCGTCCACGACATCGAGCGCGCGCAGACCGCGCTCACGGCGGTTGGCCTTCGATTCCTGGGCGGCTCCCAGCTCCAGCTCCTGCCGACTGAGAAGTACACCTGGCGGCTCTACTTGGCCTTTGGTCGCCTCATCGAGCAGGGTGGGCGTCCTGGTGTCACCCTCGAGCGCGTCGTCGGCCACCTCGTGAACCACTTCCGCCTGATGCCCTGGGGCCTCTCTTCCTTGGACCACTGCCACCGCTTTCTCCATCGGCACAGCCGGCGCGAGTGGGGGTGGTTCAGCGCGTCCCTGACCGAGGAGCTCCGGGTTCTGAAGGGACTCGCGAAGCTGGTCGATGTGGATCTGGCGGCGCCGCGGGCGCCCATCGTGTTCTCGGGCGACAGCTCGACCTTCGGCTACTCGCTCTCCTTCACGCGGGCGCCCGCCGCCGACATCCTGGACGCCGACCGCCTGCGCGAGCGCTGGAGGTTCAAGCTCGAGGAGACCAACCTCATCGACGGCCCCTCGGGCGGCGACCGCATCGAGGCCTACGCCCTACACTTGGCTGCGGCCTTTGGCTCGCTGGGGCTCGACATCGCGGGCATCGCGGAGCAGGGGGCCACCTCATCTGCCTCGCGACGGCGGCGGGCTCCCTGCCGCGCCGCGGAGGCGTCGGACTCCTTTCGCGCCCTGGACGACTCCTGGACAGACCCCACCCGCTGGCGCAACATCGTGAAGGGCGGCTGGGCATACCACAACGCCATCCACCTGAAGGAGGCTCGCGTCGCTCTCACGCAGCTTCGGCGTGCGGCACGCTGCCCCGCGGTGCACGGCATGCGCCTGCTGGGCCTCGCCGACAACCCGAGCGCGCTGCTGGCCTTCATGAAGGGCCGGGCCGCGGACTTCTGGCTGCGGCCCCTGGCGCGGCAGGCGGCGGCCCTGGCTATTGGCGCTGAGATCGCCTGGCATCTGCGCTACATCGAGAGCGCTCGCCAGACTACGACTCGCGGGCGGCCGACCGCGGGGAGGTCGGCCCAGGTCAGGCTATCTCGGGCGCTACTCGCGCCTGCCGCCTCGCCCTGGACGCCGCCGAGTGGAGTCGCCCGCCGCCGCTCGCCCCAGGGGGGCCTGAGGCCAGCGAGCCCTGGCCGACCCCCGCGCTCCGCCAGGTTCTGTTGCTGCACCCGCTGCTGTTCGCCAAGCCGGCTGACGGCGGCCCACCGCAGCGGCTGGGCTTCTAGGCGCCGCGGCCGCCTCGCGGCCGCGCTGGCGACGGCAAGACTACTACGCACTCCTACTTATTCGAGGCGGGCGCGCCTGCCGCCGCGGCTGCACGCGGCGGCGCAGCCGCCTCCTGAGCCGGCGACGGGCGCGCGCCGACGCCTGTCCGAGCGCCCTCATCCTCCACGCGCGCCTCGCACCGCACAACGGGCTCGGGCGTTCTTGGAGGTCTATTCGGGCACCAGCAGGCTTTCATCGGCTTTAGTGGGCTCTGGGCTTCGAGCACTGCCTTTCGTGGATCTCGAGCGGGCCCCCTACTTCGACCTGCACTCCTGGAGAACGCTTCGGGTTCTTGAGGGCTGGCTACGTGACGGGGCCGTCTGGTGGGTGCATCTCGGGACGCCTTGCACTACGAGAAGCACAGCACGAAACGGGCCTCTCTCCTCCGCCGACGCTCAGCGGGCAGCACGCGACGTCCGCATCATCCGAAGGCTGATCCATTTGTGTCAGCGGCTTGGCATCTTTTGGACACTCGAGAACCCGCTACGCTCACGCCTGTGGGAACATCACCTCGTTCGTCCGCTCCTCAAGTTGCCTCAGTCCGTCTTCGTTCGACTGGACATGTGCGAGTTCGGAGCTCACTATCTCAAGCCTACTGGTCTCTTGGGTACACTCCCTGGTCTCAGTGGGCTTCATCGGGTATGTCAGGGGAACCACTATCACGACATCCTGGAGGGAAAGGTCTATGTTGCTCCCTCAGCCCAGCCAGCCGCCGCCTCGCAGGCTCGAGCGGTTTGGCGCGCCACTCTGGCTGGTGCCTACCCGCCTGGCCTGTGCCGAGCCTGGGCCGCCATTGCCGCCTCGGCGGCTCCTCGCGGCTCGCGGCTCGGCGCGGCCGAGGACGGATATGCAGTGGGACGCGGTCAACGGCGCGCTGCGCTATTCCGGGCCGCAGGAGTCGACACCACCACCGTCGGGCCTCACCTCGGCGCCCTCCCGGCCGACGGCTTCCGAGAGCGGCCCACGGGGGCCCGATCCAGGGGAGGGCGCGACCACCGCTGGGTCGCGCCGCGGGCGCCCGCGGCGGGCCAAGACATGGCCGCCTGCGATGCGCGCCCCCAGGAAGGCGGCCCGCGCTGCTCGGGCCTGCAAGTGCCGCGCCGCGCCTGCAGCGGGCGCGGCCAAGGCGGTGGCGACACGACAGCAGCACCTCAAGAGCAAGAGCGTCTCGCCGAAGACCGCGGCCGTCTACGAGAGCTGGCACCAGCGGGCGGTCCGCTTCCACGGCCGCGCGCTGCCGACCGACCTGAGCACGCTCGACGCCATCCTCGAGGCGTTCGTCACCGAGCTGTACTTCGAGGGCGAGGCCATCAGCTCGGGCCGCATGATGTTGGCCGCGGTTGCCTTCGGCCTCAACTTCAGCTTCGGCGGCAAGGGCGTCTTGCCTCGGACCAAGCGCGCCCTCCAGGGGTGGCGCAAGGAGGAACCCGAGGTGGCTCGCGATCCTTGCCCCTGGATCGCCCTCGCTCTCACCGTCGAGCAGCTGGCGAAGCATGGCGACGACGGGCTGGCAGCGGCGCGCGCGGCGGTCCTGATGCAGGACGGCTATTTCCGGCCCTCGGAGGTGCTGAACATCAGGCGCGCCGACGTCGCCAACGTCGCAGCCCGCGGGCCCCTGGCGATCACCATCGCGCCAGCCGCCCCTCGCTCGAAGGACGAGGAGGGCTCTGCGATGGCGCCAGCCAAGACCGGCAAGTACGACGACACGGTCCTGGTCCACGACGAGATCTCGGCGCGGGCCGGCCGCGCGTACCTTCGCTGCCTGACGGGCGCTCCTGCAGGCGTCCGGCCCCTCGGGCTCGGCCAAGCTGTTCGTCGGCCTGACGCTCGCGAAGTTCGAGCGGCTTTTCAGCGCCGCTGCGGCCGAGGCCGGCCTGGAGCCCCTGTGGCTGACGCCGCACATGCTGCGCCACGGCGGCCCCAGCGAGGACGCGCTGGGCAACCGCCGCACCTTGGCGCAGATCCAGGAGCGCGGTCGCTGGGAGGTGAAGGCCAGTGTCAAGAACTACGCCAAGCAGGGCCGCGTGCTGCGGCAGGTGCGCAAGCTGTCAGACCGCCAGCAGCGCCACGGCACAGCCTTGCTCCACGAGCTGCCCGTCCTGCTCGACTTCGTTGAGGCTTGCTGGCTGATGCCAAATGTTCTCTTGTCCTTCGTTGTATCTCGAGCAGCTTCGCTGATCCATCCTGGAGGCTAACGCCATCTGACTGCTAACGCCATCTGAGTGAAACCTACCCACCTTGCCCCACGTTCCAATCTTATGGGCTATGGGCCTGTATCTTTGTTCGGAGCGCTCCGTGACAACTCTGAGTGCTCTCACGTTCGATGTTGGTCTCTCTAGTGGCTTGCCGTCTCCGAGTTGTGGCAGTTTTCTTTCGTTGGACCCCATCTGCTCCGACAGACAAAATGTGCTCTACCCGTGCCTGTGCAGCGCTCAGGTGATGCCAATCTCGATGATGTTACCTTTGCTTGTCAGAGAGGGAGCGGGGCGGCATGCGATGGGTCGCATGCAATGTCATAGTCATGTGGCCCACCCTCCGTGCCCTGTTCTACTTCTTGGGCTTGTATATGTGACAACTCTGAGTGCTCTCACGTTCGATGGTGGTCTCTCTAGTGGCTCGCCGTCTCAGAGTTGCGGCAGTTCTCTTGCGTTGGATCTCATCTGCTCCGACAGATAAATTGTGCTCTACCCGTGTCAATGCACCGCTCAATATATATATATATATATATATATGTATACACCAAAGCAATGATGTTCACCTGCCCAAGCGGAATATACAGCCACCCAGAAGTTTACATTTATATATATATATATATATATATATATATAATAAAAAAAAAAAAAAAAAAAAAAAAAAAAAAAAAAAAAAAAAAAAAAAAAAAAAAACAAAAAAAAAAAAAAAAAAAAAAAAAAAAAAAAAAAAAAACGACGTATACACTACCAGACTTGGTGCACCGAAGAGTGGCGCATTTCCAAAAACGAAAACCCTTCGGCACTGAGTCACCATATCGGTGTTTGCAGCGAGAATTGCGGCATTGACTCACATTGGCAACCCGCGGATTGCTTGCGCGTGTTCTAAGACGGAAATTTCAAGTTTGCGCGGCCGTTCGCGCGTCGTTTGTTCGGCTATGTGTATTTTACTACTCTTGGCTGTAATGGAAATACGACGTGGGGACATCTCGGGGTTATCCGCTGGTTCTGCCAAATATATGCATACCTGGGCATTGTAAGGCGGTGTGGGCGTCGATATTGGATTCCACATATCGTATTGGGGCGTCATCAATGTTCTAACGTTGCGTTCTATATTCGCGGCTGTTCCGATAGATTGCGTTGTCGTGAAGCGTTCGTGCGAGATTGTGCGCCGATGGTGTGGAACGCATGTCCCTCGTGGACTACAAATTGCCGTGCGCTCGGTCGTTGTGGCGTTTTTGTATTGTTGGGCATTTATGTTGGTCATGTTTCTCGTAGCGTGGATGTTTCTTGTGCCGTGTAGGAATCCGATACAAATGAAAATTTGACATGCACGGGCAATCGAACACCCAATGTGTAGAGCTAGACCCAGCGTTGGCGCATGATTGTATCCGAGGGTTTCACTCTGGAGTTCGGCACGTGGCCCGCGCGACATGATTCTACGCGGATTGTGCAGCACCCTATTCCACCAGCACGCGCGCAAATGCGTTCGAATCAGTTCGACGTGGGGTGCGGGAGGCTTGTTTGGCAGACTTCGAAAAGACCGTGAGCGCAAGATTTTGGGTGATAATTGACGCCACGAAATTATAGATGTCTTTTAATACGGGTCATTCGTTTGAAATCGTTATGTAATGTTTTTTTAAATCTAACTTTGTTACTATTGATTCGGACGCGCGCGACGACGCGTGCGCGCGCATATCGCCCCAATTTAAACGCGTTATATATATATATATATATAATATATAATATATATATATATATATATATATATATATATATAATAATATATATAAAAAAAAAAAATGGGAGGGGGGGCAACGCACGCGCAAAAGCGTTCGAACGAGACCGATGCGCCGCATATGTGAATGTATTGAAGAAAACAAAATGGTCAGAATTCTTCGCAAGACTGCGGGCGCAAACTTGATTTGGGGGGGAACCCGTGGAGCGAAACAATGTTCTCAAATATACATGTATGTACATATACATATACAGACATATGCATTTACATATATACATACATCTATAAATATAAGAATTACAATACCGGCGGTGGGAACTCCAAGAAATTTGCCAAAATATAGGGCGCACGCAATATGCTCAATGAGTGGGCAAGACTTGCCACGAGAAATCTTTGACCCCGCAATGCCATTCGCTGATCCATCCGCACATGGCATATTGTGATAGATTCCTCTTCGTGTTCTTTCTTGTCCTTGTCCTTATTTTTTAACGTTTATTCAACGGGCTTGCTGTCCCACCTTGGTGTCGTTGCACCGTTATTTGCAGGCAATGGGAAATGTTATGTTTGTTGGTGCCGCATTTAGAACAATTCTTGTGGAATGCCATCCGTGTATATGCATTAAAAAGCTGTGGAAATAGGCTTTGACGGGGAGACCACGACGTTGGTGTGCAGCACCTCGCCGTGCATTGCGGCAAATATGGTTGCTCCCCGCTACGTGGTGCCACACTCGAAAGAGATAAGAACGAGGTGCCCCAAGCAATGCAAGCCCGACGAAGAAACGCAATATCTAATTGTACGATGGATGTCGACTGCGACGGTCGCAAGTTCAGACCTCCCTTTTTTTTCTACAGCGTGTGTGTGTATGTATGTGTGTGAATGCGAGTGTGGGTGTAAGTGTGAGTGTATGTGAATGTGTGTGTGAGCGTGTGTGTGTGTATGTGTGCGTGTGTGTGTGAGTGTGTGTGCATGTGTGTGAATATGGTTTCATAGTGTTTTTCCGGCGAAGCCTTCTGCAATATGTTCGACGAAAACGAACGTTTCTGTGCGTACGCGAAATCGATATTTCAAATTTGCGTGTGTGTATGTGTATATATATATAGATATAGATAGATATATCGATATATATATATATATATATATATATATATATATATATATGTGTGTGTGTGTGTGTGTGTGTGTGTGTGTGTTTGTTTGTACTTTGTGCATTGTGAGTCCTTATGGGTCGTAAGTGGCCGCCGTCCAGGCGACCTGACCTGCCAAGGGTCCCCGCTCTCATTGCCTTGTTCACGCCGGCCTCTTGACTTAATATGGGGGAATTAAATGAAAAAAAACTTTTTCAATAAGGAATCCAGGGTTTGTAAGCTGGTAAAACACCAATCGAAACGTGGCCTTGCATATCACTGCCGCCCTCATCACAGAAGGACTCCCCCAAACTCTGCAGCATCTTGCGCGCATTCCTGAAGAAACGCCCCCCGCCGTACTATTGCATAGGTCGGTGCCACATGCCTGTGGCGCACCGCCTTCTTGTCCGTGCGCCTCGTAAGTTTTCTAGTCTCGGTGCCCGCCCTCTCCGCTAGCGCGTTCCCAGCCCCATGCCGCACTCTCTTTTTTGGCGTGGTTTTTTGTCTTCGCGCGCGGTCACCGACTGCATATTCGTCGGCATTTGCCGCGCCGATTGCGGCTTATTTGGATTGTCGGCGATCCGCTACGGTCCGCCGTTTGGCTTCTCGCCACGCATTGTCTGCCCCAAAAACCCGGCACTCGGGCCCATCCTTGGGTCTGTTTGTCCGCCCACTTTCTGGCACTCTCAGCTCCCCGCTGCTTCCTTTGATAGCATAATTCCGTATCTTCGTCCTGCGTCCCACGCCTTCTTACCTACCTGCGGCTGCTGCCCGAGTGCAAATCTCTCACGGCAGCCTGCGTTCCGTCTCTCACGCCTCCCGCCGTGCCTTGTAGCTCTTAGGTCTCGGCGGTGTAGCACGCCCGTGGGACCACTTGTTCTGCCGGGTCCCCCACTAATGGTTTTACGTAAATGCTGCTCCCCCATTTTGCCTTGCCCGGCCGCTGCTGGGCTGCCATCACTTCCCAAACGACTGCCTGGCATTGCATTTGGTTTTGCCCTCACGGTGCTCCCCGCTGCTGCAACCATTGTCTTGCCTCAGCGGCCCGGTTTCCCGTTTTTTTGTTGCGCGGGGGCCTCTTCTTCCCTTGTATATCGCGGTCAGAATTTGCATCTAATGCGCTTCCTGATGCCCGATCACCAGAGCAAGTACTTTATGCCCGGCCGCCGACGCAAAAAATGTTTGTGTGTGTGGGTGTGTATGTATGTGTGTATATGTGTGTGTATGTGTATGTATGTGTGTGTGTGAATGTGTGTGTGTGTGTGGGTGTGCGCGCGCGTGCGCGTGCGCGTGCGTGTGCGTGTGCGCAAATGTGTGTGTATATGTGCGTGAGTATGAGTATGTGTGTGTGCGTGTGTGTCAAACAACAACTTCGTATCCGATACTGAAATATAGATCACAAACGCCATCCACACACACACACACACACACACACACACACACACACACACACACACACACACACACACACACACACACACACACACACATATATATATATATAGAAAGAGAGAGAGAGAGAGAGAGAGAGAGAGAGAGAGAGAGAGAGAAAAAAAGAAACATATGTCTGTGTGTTTGTTTGTTTGTACTTTTATTGGCATTGTGCGTCCTGGCCGCCGTCCAGGCGACCTGAGCTTCCGTTGGCAAGGGTCCCCGCTCTCTTTGTCTGTTCACGCTGGCCTCTTGACTTAGTATGGTGAAATTAAATGAAAAATCTTTTGGATAAGGAATCCAGGGTCTGTAAGCTGGTGGAATTCCAATCGAAACGTGGCCATGCATATCATTGCCGCCCTCATCACATAACGATTCCCTCAAACTCTGCAGCATCTTGCGCGCATTCCTGAAGAAACGCCCCCCGCCGTACTATTGGATAGGTCGGTGCCACATGTCTATGACGCACCGCCTTCTTGTCCGTGCGCCTCGTAAGGTTTCTACTCTCGGTGCCCGCCCCTCTCCGTTAGCGCGTTCCCAACCCCATGCCGTATTCTCTTTCTTGGCGTGGTTTTTTGTCTTCGCGCGCGGTCACCGATTGCATATTAGTCGGCATTTGCCGCGCCGTTTGCAGCTCCATTGGCTTGTCGGCGATCCGCCACGGTCCGCCCTCTCGCTTCCCGCCACGCCTCGTCTGCCTCGAAAACCCGGCACTCGGGCCCATCCCTGGGTCTGCTCGTCCGCCCACTTTCTGGCACTCACAGCTCCCCGCCGCTTCCTTTGATGGCATAATTCCGTACCTTCGTCCTGCGTCCCACGCCTTCTTACCTACCTGCGGCTGCTGCCCGAGTGCAGATCTCTCGCGGCAGCCTGCGTTCCGCCTCTCACCTCTCTCGCCGCGCCTTGTAGCTCCTAGATCTCGGTGGTGCAGCATACCCCTGGGACCACCTGTTCTGCCGGGTCGGTCCCCCATTAGGCTACGTAAATGCTGCTCCCCCATTTTGCCCTGCTCGGCCGTTGCCGGGCTGCCAATATCTCCCAAACGACTGCCTGGCATTGCGTCTGGTTCTGCCCTCACGGCGCTCCCCGCTGCCGCAACCATTGTCTTGCCTCAGCGGGCCCGGCTTCAGGTCTTTTTGTCGCACCGGGGCCTCTTCTTCCCTTGTATATCGCGGTCCGAATTTGCATGCAATGCGCCCCCTGATGCCCGATCACCAGAGCAAGCACCTTGTGCCCGGCCGCCGACGCAAAAATTGTTTGTGTGTGTAAGTGTGTGTATATGTGTGTGTATGTGTATGTATGTGTGTAAGTGGGTGTGCGCGCGCGTGCGCGTGCGCGTGCGTGTGCGTGTGCGTAAATGTGTGTGTATGTGTGCGTGTGTGCGTGTGTGTGTGTGTGTGCGTGTGCGTCAATGAACAACTTCGTACCCGATACCGAAGTATACATAACAAGCGCCATACTCTTCGCAACTGTCTATTTGCAATCTGCTTGCGAACGACATCGGACATGTACTATCTGACGGACACTGGGCCATGCCAATTCCCATCATACCAAATTGCTTTTGCATGTTTTTTTTTCCCCGGGATTTTTTTTGTTTTGCAACATTCTTTAGGCCACGGATAATTTTGCACATGCGAAAAGAAACCGACCGCACAATCCAATGCCGATGATGAAACAAAGACGGATACTATACCGATTGTTTCTGTGCATGCAACGCTTAGACAGAAAGCCGTCCATGCTGACCAAAGATAAATGCGCCTGTAACGGGCCAATGTATACAAATAATTACGCGGACCAAAATCCGGATCAATCTAAACCGTTTCTGGAACACGATATAAGTATTCCGGATCAATCTACGCAACGCTTTTGCACGACCCGATTTCTGACCAAGATATACCCGTATTCTGGACGAGTATATATGTATATACGTATACGAATTCCGGATCGATACATCGACCGAGCACGGAATGGTGACCCGGAGTGGTGACAAATACTGATCAATATACTTCCCATTGGAGCCGGCCGTGCAAGCAAATCCCGAGCTGGCAGAACATACTGATACCATGGCCCCCGCTAGAAACTACAGCGACGCACGCATGGCGGCCTGCGCGGCCCTCTTTCGCGGCGCTGCGGGTTGCGAAGCAGCCGCGACCAATTCCGACTGCAGCGAAAACTCATCGCACCCGGTTTTACGCAGATGACTCGCTTCTGGTTGGCCGCAGTGAAACGCACTCGCAACACATCTTGAATGTAATTGCAGCGGCCGGAGCAGAAGTTGGAATGAAACTGCATTGGAGCAAATTCCATGTACTCCGACACGGATGTGATATAGGACTGTGAGCCCCTGCTGGCAAAATCATGGAGCCATGCGGGCTTTCACGTGCTATTTTTGGGAGCACATGTTTACGACAACGGAACCTTACAGCGAGAACTCAGCAGAATACTGGGGGAATTTTAAACATATGCGAGGGCATCCAAACGTACCGCAATGAGCATGCAAAGGGAGCTCGAAGATAAACATGGATCGGATTGATCTTTCAAACCATGCTATGGTGTAAGGTCCTCGTTTTGAAGACGCTACCCTGCGTCCTCCTCCTTTCCTCTCTTCCTCCTCCTGCTCCTCCCTCCTCCTGTCACCCCCCTCACTTTGGCACATCCCTCACATATACTTACGCAGGACGAAAGATTTTCCTCGTGAGGTGAAAATGGCCATGAGGAGTTCGCGAGAGAACGTGCAGTCAGGAGTTCCCGCTCGAGACGTCCGTTGGGTCAGGAGACGCAGGGCCGAAACGCGCTTACGCAGGACAGAAGATTTCCCTCTTGAGGTGAACATGGCCATGAGGAGTTCGCGAGACAACGTCGGCGCCGCCGAACGGACGGCGCCCGCCCGGACGAGCTGTTTGCAGCAACCGGGGGGAGAGGGATGTAGTATGCATTCATGTTGAATGGGGCCCGCTCGCGCGGGGAGTTGATGGGAGGCGCGAGACGACGCAAAACCCATCGTGGAAAATTGATTACCGAACCCCCCTTCCCCGTACAATCTTAACACGGGCGGTTTGCGGGGCCCGCGGATCCGATTTCTTCCGGTCTCCTGTTTCAATTTAATCGTATACATTTAAAACAAGGTGGAAATCTGATCCGCCGTAAAAACTAAGGTGGGACGCGGATCCGGGAAAATCCGAAATCGGAACCGCGCAGACAGGAATCTGTTCCACCGAAACACAAACCAAAACCAACATTGGATCCGCGCGAACTTCCTTGGATCCGACGGCGGGTATCTCATATGCGTCTGCTCAAGACTTCGAACCTTCGCTCCGGGCCCAAGAGGAAAAACTTTCGTCATGGAGATGTAGCTCCACCGAAGGCCCCATTGGCTGCGTTCAGATGCCGCCATGTGTCTATTTGGCACACCCCTCACACGTTTCGTGGCCCCATAGAGAGCTGCACCTAAGGCCCCAGTGGCTGCGTTCACATGCCGCCTCCTGTCCACTTTGGCCCACCCCTCACACGCTTCGTGGCCCCATAGGGAGCTCCATCCAAGGCCCCAGTGGCTGCGTTCATATGCAGCCACCTGTCCACTTGGGCCCGCTCCCCACACCTGCCCACTCCCCACACCTTTCGTGGCCCCGTAGGGAGCTCCACCGAAGGCGCCAGCGGCAGCGTTCGCGTGCCGCCCCCCTCCACTTTGGCACATCCCTCACACGCTTCGTGGCCCCATAGGGAGCTCCACACAAGTCCCCAGTAGCGCTGTCCGCATGCGTTCCCCCCACCCAATACAACCTTTCGTGGCCCCATAAAAGGGGGCTCCACCGAAGGCCCTATTGGCTGTGCCCGCATGCGTCTCCCCCACACAGTACAGCGTGTCGTGGCCCCACAAGGAGCTCCACCGAAGGCCCCAGTGGCGGTGTCCGCATGCGTTTCCCCCAATTAGTACAGCGTTTCGTGGCCCCATAGGGAGCTCCACCGAAGGCCCCAGTGGCGGTGTCCGCATGCGTTTCCCCCACGCAGCACAGCGTATCGTGGCCCATGACGAGCTCCACCGAAGGCCCCACTGGCGGTGTCCTCGTGCGTTTCCACCAAACGTTTCGTGGCCCCATGGGGAGCTCCACCGAAGGCCCCAATGGCGGTGTCCGCATGCGTTTCCATCACCCAATATATCGTTTCGTGGCACCATAGGGAGCTCCACCGAAGGCCCCAATGGCGGTGTCCGCATGCGTTTCCCCCACCCAGCACAGCGCTTCGTGGTCCCACAAGGGGTTCTTCCGAAGGCTCCAATGGCGGCGTTCGCATGCGTCTCCTCCAGGACTCGGACTCGGACTCGGCTGCGCGCGTGTGGCGCCATGAAAACGCTGCGGAGGGGGCGCCGAGGCGCCTGCATGGAAGAAATCGGCAAACCAGCATTCACACGTGAAGAATATAACTAAAAACTGCGAGCAACCCGTTTAGAATGCCACGGGATGTCCCGGCCGCGTGGCCGATACGAGTTTGGCCCACGGAGAACATGAAGCGCAAAAGCCATGAACTGATAAGGTCTCGGCCGCGCGGGTGGCGGATTATATTGCGTCTCCTCCACCCAATGCAACGTTTCGGGGCCCCATGCGGAGCTCCACCGAAAGCCTCAGCGGCGGTGTTTGCATGCATCTCCCCCACGCAGTACAACGCAACGTGGCCTCGTAGGGAGCTCCACCAAGGCCCCAGCGGCGGTGCTCGCATGCGTCTCCCCACTTAGTACAGCGATTTCTGGCCCCATGAGGAACTCCACCGAAGGCCCCATTGGCGACGTTCGCATGGCGGCCCCGCTCCATTTCGGCACACCCCTCACACGTTTCGTGGCCCCATATGGAGCGCCACCGAAGGCCCCAATGGCTGCGCCCACATAAATCCCCACCCCATCCCGGCACACCCTTTACACGTTTCGTGGCCCCATAAACAAATCCACCGAAATCGATACCCGAAACGGAGATACTCACGACTGCATATAGTGTGCCTTCAGTGCTTTGGCAAGTTCAGTATATTCATCCATCGCCGTCTTCATCCGTCATCCTGATCCTGCAGGCGCGCATTTGGCGCGTCTGATCTGTGAGGACACGCGCTTGGCACGTCGCGTTGCAGCTTCAGCGCGCGTTTGGCGTGTCCCTAATATGTTCGCCGCTATCTGTTCGCCGTTAGTTTGGCCCATGCGCGTTTTCGGCGCATAGCTGCTTCGTTCGTCATGGTGCTCATTATCCGCTCTCCCCCTTCCCACCTGAATGTTCCTCTGAGTGTTTCGCCTTTCCTCCAACACCTCTTCTTTTTTCCTCCTCCTTCTCTTGCCCCTCCGTTTGTTTCCCCGTTTGTTTATTACAAGGACGATGACGACAATATCCTTCACATTTCGCGTGCCCCCACCAACTGGACTAGACGTGACACCCACTGGAATCAAAAGACCCGAGAAGACCGTTCTAAGCATGAACAACAAAGGAATGATGATATGAGGAGGATACTATAAGGGATGAGGAGGACTAACGAACAAGGATGAGAAGGCCGAATATACGTCCAACTGCGGAAACGAGTTTCCCCGAAGACCAATTGTCCGAAACATGTTTCGAGCCCCGACGTTCGAACCATGAAGTTTGCACCTCCTTTGCTGTGGCGGCGTAGCATTGGCAGCATGGTATTGCAAAGGCCCCAGTCCAATGACATATCCGTGGCTGGTCAACGTGTGTCGAAGAGGGCCTCAAAAAGACACCCACGGAGTCAACGCGGCGCCAGGTCGACCTGCTCAACCTATTTCTTAACGATTCATACAGCACACGTTCCCGCCCCCCATACCCCCCAAAGGCATCCAAGGCGGCTGTCGCGCTGCATGCTTCTATGCTGCCCTCCGCAAGGCAACTCACCCAGCGATCGTGCCTGGAAGGGTCAGTGGGGATACTCGAAGCGTCCAGCATTGGCACCTCCTTGGTCTGGTGGCCTTCGTGGGGTCCTAAGCTCGCCATCCGCGTTGCGCTCCGTGGCCCCAATCCGCCCCGATCTCGTCCGCATGTTCTTTCTCTTCCGCTTCGCCGTCAATGCCCCGCAGCCGTTTACACGCAGGGGCAGACGGCTCGTCTTTACTTTGGCACCACGCAGCGGCGAGTTCGAAGAGAAGCCACTTGTCGACTTGTGGCACCCATGGTAATCAGTATCCCTACTCTAGCAGAGCGGAAACAAAGCGGCCGTTATGATAATCTGGCTTCTCTACCGCCGCCTCCACAGACGAATCGTGTGGTGCCTGTCCTGCGTGTCAGGGGAGCAGTCTGTGCAAATCCAGGCAGAGAAATAGGCGTGTGGCGCAACCGTCGATCGACTGCACCTTGGCGGAGCACAAGGCCTGCATCTCGGCGGCGACGATAGGGGCGAATAGTCCGGGGGCGGGCATTCCACGCATTCGCCCGGGAGCCATGTCGAAGACGTAGATCATCGGCGGCCCTGGATACAAGTATTGCTCTCCCCTGGGCTATTCGCCCCTATCGTTATGTCGGGCGTGTCCCCTTACAGGGGGATTTTCGACGAAAAATGAGAAAAATCCCAAAATAGAAAAACAATAGTCCAAAAATAGCCTGGGGACTATTTTTTTAGCATTTTCTGACAATTTTGGAATATTTTTTTGAATATTTTTCGTTTTTCGTCGAAAATTCCCCTGTAGGGGGACACGCCCGACTTAACCCTATCGCCGCCTCTGGGCATCGCACGGCCACGGGAACATCCTCGGGCCCGGCACCAGCCGGCTCGGGCCTTGCCTCCGCCTCGGCCCTCGCCTTCCCTCCGCCCCTCGGCTTGGCCTTCACCCCGGCCCTTCGGCCCTGGCCTTGGGCTCCAGGCCGGGCCTGGCTTCGGGCTTCGCCCCTGGCCTCGCCGTCTGGAAGGAGAAAGAAGAACAAACACATAAACTTTTGGCGCTCCGCGCGGATTTCTTGGATCTGCGCCAGACTCCCCTGCGGCGCCGGAGGCGCCGCCAAGGGGGTCCAGCGGAGGTCCAAGAAATCCGCGCAGAGCGCCACAAGTTCATGTGAATGGCGTTTCTCTTCTTCGAGCTTCAGGCCTCGCCCCTGGCCTCGCCTTCGCCTCTGGCTCTGGCCCCGGGGTCTGGGCCGCAACCTGGTCGCTGCTGCCCCGCTGCGACCGAGCACTGCAAGTCCGCTGACCGTGCTGGCACGTGCGAGGAGGGAGGAGGACAAGACGTAGCCAGGACGAGGACAAAACCGGGGGAGGATATATCGAGAACCTCTGAGAGCCGGCGGCTCTGGAGGACACATCGGGCGCCGCGGCCTTCTCAGAGCCTCTGGGACGGACTCATCCTCATCTGAGCCCCGTCCGAAGGAGACCCCGCCTGGTCCCGCGAGGCGCGTTTCCATTTGGAGCAACCTGGGCGCTCTTGGTGGGGGTATCTAGGGTCGCCTTGGAGACCATCGGGGGCGGCCCAGCATGTCAAACTCGGCCGAACCCCTTGGCTTGTTTCCAAGATGTCGGCAGTGTTGCCGCATGGGTCGCACGAACGTCCAGGACGGCCCAAAATGCCCCCAACACAGGCCCCAAGGGCCCCCAGAGAGGGGGGGCCGATGAGGACCCCAAGACGGCCAAGAAAGAGACACGAAAGGCTCGCTACCGCTGGGCCGCTGGAAGCCAACTCCACCAGCATGATCCCAAGATGCCCAGCATGCCCCAGGATGCCCTCGACCGCACCCGGGAGGGCTACAAAGGCCTCCATGATCACCCCCAACAGGCCCCCAAGCGCCCCCCGCGTGACCCCAAGGCCTCTGAACACAACCCAATCGCAATGGCGGGATTGGCAGAAAGCCGTTATATTTCGCACTCGCATTACCGCCTCTACGGCCCTAGCCGTCGTCCCCCTTTCACGTCTCGCGCCCAAACTGTTCTCATCTGAGGGGTCCGCGGAGTCGGCCTGTGGGCCTCTCCAATCCACGAGCAACAGAGATACGAACGAACAACGCTGGGAAATCATGTTTTTCGGAATTCAAAAATATCCCAGTGCGACCCGACCTAGGAGTTGGAGCATCTAGGAAAGCAACATCTACATCTACACCGACAGCTACATTAACATCTACACCTGCATCTGCATCTACATCAACATCAACAGCGAGACTCACATCTACACATACATCTACACCTACATCTACACCTACATCTACATCTACACCTGCACCTACACCTACATCTACATCTACATCTACACTTTCGCGTTGGTTTTGTTTTTGCTTTGCATTGCCTTGCCTTTGCTGTTGCATTGCCTGACCTTTGCATTGCCTTGCTTTTGCTTTCGCTTTGATTACGGAAGGCACTGCTTGCGGGGGCTTCGGTCCGGCCATCGAGGCTAGCTCGGCATCTGTCGCACATTGCTTTTGCTTTGCAATTCCTTTGCTTTGCTTTTGCTTTTGCTTTGCTCTGCTTTGCGTTGCTTGTGCTTTGCTTTGCTGTCGCTGCTGTTGCTTTGCCTTTCTTTGCTTCTGTGCTATGCTCTGCTCTGCTCTGCTCTGCTCTGCTATGCTGCGCTGTGCTATGCTGTGCTGTGCTGTGCTGTGCTGTGCTGCGCTATGCTATGCTATGCTATGCTATGCTATGCTATGCTGCGCTATGCTATGCTATGCTGGGCTCTGCTATGCTATGCTGTGCTGCGCTATGCTATGCTGGGCTATGCTATGCTATGCTGTGCTATGCTGTGCTCTGCTATGCTAAAGCTCAGCGGAGCTAAGATGAAGGTAAGCTAAGCTAAGATAAACCTGAGCTAAGATGAAACGAAGCTAAGCTAAGATGAAATAAGCCAAGCTAAGATGAGATAAGCGACGCTAAACTAAGGGGACGTAGCTGGGGGAACAGCGGGGCGGATTCCGGGGGAACCGCCCGGGGCGATTTCCACTGCCCGGCCCTTTAAGCCCATAGAGTAAGAACCCTTCTGGGCAGAGCCTAGGCAGGGAATTTGCAACAATTTCACGGATTGAGGGCGGGTGGTTTTCAAAATGTGGCAGGGCCTCCGGACTTGAGCCGAAATGGTTACGGAAGGCACTGCTTGCGGGGGCTCCCGTCCGGCCATTGAGGCTAGCTCGGCATCTGTCGCACATTGCTTTTCCCTGACTGTCCCTTTGCTTTGCTTTTGCTTTTGCTTTGCTTTGCTTTGCTTTGCATTGCTTGTGCTTTACTTTGCTGTCGCTGCTGTTGCTTTGCCTTTGCTTTGCTGCTGTGCTATGCTATGCTCTGCTATGCTCTGCTCTGCTCTGCTATGCTATGCTATGCTGCGCTGTGCTATGCAGTGCTGTGCTGTGCTGCGCTATACTATTCTATGCTATGCTATGCTGCGCTATGCTATGCTATGCTGGGCTATGCTATGATATGCTGTGCTGCGCCATTCTATGCTACGCTCTGCTATGCTATGCTGTGCTCTGCTATGCTAAAGCTCAGCGGAGCTAAGATGAAGGTAAGCTAAGCTAAGATAAACCTGAGCTAAGATGAAACGAAGCTAAGCTAAGATTAACTAAGCTAAGCTAAGATGAGATAAACAACGCTCAACTAAGGGGACGTAGCTGGGGGAACCGCGGGGCGGATGCCGGGGGAACCGCCCGGGGCGTTTTCCTCTGCCCGGCCCCTTTAAGCTCTATACAGTAAGAACCCTTCTAGGCAGAGCCTAGGTAGGGAAAAAGGGGTTCTTTGAATTCAAAAAACAATTTTGAATTCAAAACAATTTTTTGAATTCAGGAACGCGCCTGCCCGGCCGTGCCAGGCGCCGTTTGAGCACTCGAGCCGACGGCTACGGAAAGAGGAGACAGTGGATGAGGAAGGTGAGGAGGGCAGAAGGAGCAGGACGAGGAGACGTGCCGAACGAATACGATGGGACTGGAACTCCAGGAGTCCTGTGCTTCGACAACTGATGCGAACCCCGCAACCGATCAAACCACCTGCTGTTCAACCACGAGATCCCAACCAATATGCATGAGGTTTCCGACCCACCACCCAGGCGTCCTCCCTCTGATGATCGTCGCCCTCCCTCTTGCTCTCCTTCCACTTCCTTCTTCCCGAGACTTCGCTCGGTGTAGCGCCATTGCGGAGTCCATCTCCAAAGATTAAGAAACGCCCACAACAACTCCAGACGCCAAAAGACATCGTCCCAGAAAATTTGAAGGGGTCGGCGGATGTGGCGCAAGCCTAGATAATCACCTGCTGTTCAGCTGCGCGCTGAACGGATTCTGAGGTGAGGCCCTCGCGACCTCCGTGATTGAAGGGGCCCTGGGACACACACATAAATAGACAAATAACAATATTCCCGTATTTTCATATATGTTCTGGGTTTTTGTCTTCCCCCCACTTCCCATATTCGTCCATATTTTCGTAGGAATCGGCGATTAATTGTGTCTTGTTTTTTCCTCCTCCTGAGTGATGGCTTCATGCGGAAGGCCCCCGCGCCCTGCGCACGGCAGCTCTGGCCGAAGGAATCGGGAGCGGAAAGGGTGAGAGCAAAAGACGCTGCAGCAGGACGGGTCGGAAACATGCGAGAAGGATAAGGAGGAGGAGGAGGAGGAGGAGGAGGAGGAGGAGGAGGAGGAGGAGGAGGAGGAGGAGGAGGAGGAGGAGGAGGAGGAGGAGGAGGAGGAGGAGGAGGATGGCGCGCCGATCTGCGGCGGATGTAAGTGCAACGCGACGGCCCCCCGATCAGCCGATCAGTGCCTGCTGCCCCCCCCCCATCCTTCCATCTATCCCCTCCCTTCCCTTCCGTCCCTCCGTCCCTCCTGCTTCCCTTCCCCCCTCCCTCCTTGTCTCCCCTGAGCGCCTCGCAGTTGCGCCCTGTGGTGGAACCAGGGGGAGAAGCGGATGGGCGGGGCCCCAGCGGAAGTGAGCCTGGCGCTCCCGACTGGCGCTCCGCCGGCCCCGAGCAGGAACGACCCTTGGACGGCGTGCCGATCGTTGCGTGTGCGACAGCAGCGGCCCGCGTGCTTGGGCTTACCCCTCCCCCTCTGGGCCCCTGGAAAGCAGCGGCCCAGGAGGATCAGGAGGAGGAGGAGGAGGAGGAGGAGGAGGAGGAGGAGGAGGAGGAGGAGGCCGTAGCCATTTTGGCTCAAGGGGCCTTCTCCTGAACTTCCAACCTCGCTCGAGCAGTTGAGGCGTGTGAAAAAAGAGAAAACCTTGAGACTCACTGGCCTGGGGTTCGCGACCCCAAGCAGCGTTCACTCACGATTACCCTCTCCCGTCGGCCGCCGCGATGGGGAAGCAGCAGCAGCAGAAAGGATTCCAGATATGCCCTCATGCGTCTTGTGGCTATCGCTGGAATTGGCGTAAGCATTCTCAGTGTTGGCAGTGTGGAGGAGCATTGTGTCCCGCAGCCAATGATTGGCCCAAACCAGCTTCGGGCGCCTGGGCCTACGGCCCACCCTCGCAGCCTGCAGCAGCAGCAGGCGGCGGCAGTCCCTTCGTGCAGGGCATGGGCATCGCGAACAACGGGGTGGCGCCAGGCAACTGGCATCGTGGCGGGGCTCCAGGAGGCACTGCCCTTCCAGCTTCGTCGCCCTTCGCGCCCACCACTCAGCAGCTACTGGAAGCCCTTCGTCGACGGCATCCAGAGGCAGGAGCAGAACTACAGGCCCTTGAGGCTAAGGCGGCGCCACCTGAGAAGGCCGCAGAGAAGCCCAAGCTACGCCCAGAACTTCAGCGAGAGCACGACCTCAATCAAGCAGGAGTGCAAGCTCGCAAGGCGTCCGAAGCACTTGACCGAGCAGTTCGATATGAAGCAGAATGTCGAGACTACTTGGCCCAAGCCACCAGAGACATGGAAGAGAAAGCGAAGGTTGCAGCAGAAACGGCAGCCAAACATCAACAGCTACTCCAAGCTAACGTGGACCCGAAGGTGCTCCAGCCTGTGTCGGCCCCGATCAACCTCTCCCAGTTGCTCAGCGCGAAGGAAGAGTCGGAGCTGCAGGAGGTTCTCAAGTTCGAGGATGGAGCGTGCTTTGACACCAGCGACTTGGAGTTATCGGAAGAAGAACTTCGACAATGGAAAGAACACAAAGAAGCTCTGGCAAAAGAAGTCTCAAAACTCATCATCACGGCGGTGGGTCCATCGGCAAAGTCTTTGCTGGAGCGGAAAGAACAATTCGAAGCTTACAAAGCAAGAATGGCAGGTAAACGGCGGCGAACTGGTGAAGCAGGTGCAGCCCGTGCAGGCGGCGGTGAGGGCATGGCGGAAGCCCCCGCCCAGGAGACATCGGCGGCAGCAGCGTCCCAGGCATCGGCGGCACGTGACGGCGGCGGCGGAACTACGGCATCGGCGGGGGCGGCGGACTCGAAGGCGGCTTCTGAAGCAGCTAAACCCGCAGTCTCTGAGGACCAGGTGCAAAAGATCTTGGAAGCAGCCAAAGCCAAGTTCGAGCAAGAGAAGCAACAGCAGCTTTAGCAGCCGTGGACATCGTCGGCGGCAGAAACCAGATGCACCAGATGCTCAGCAACGTGGCGGCGCTGAGCATTTTTCTTTTTACTTCGCCAACTATACGAAGTGGAATGATCGAGCACGATGTTATTTAGCAGCAGAACATATGCAAGATGTCCTGTTCCATATGGGTGCCGAAACTCATCTTCGTGGCGGATCCCTTCTCCAGGAACAGAAAAAGCTCAAAAAAGCGGGGTGGTTATCCACCTCCTCGCCTGCGGTCCCGACGGCCACGGAAGGCGCACTGGGGCACGGAGGAGTCTGGGTCCTAGCTAGGACCACCATCCATTCCCAGGTGAGTTACCCATGCAGAGTAGGACCTGATGGGCAAGCTCAGTTTTTTGGCACCCAATGGGTAGGAAGGAATGTCAGGTTCAAGGGCCTGGAGATCACGTTTGTAGCAGTTTATTTGAATGACTCCGAGGGGGTTGTCGGCACCAACGGCCTCATTCTAGAAGAACTCGCAGGTTATCTACTCACCGTAGCTAAGCACTACATAGTAATGGCGGACTGGAACATGACCCCGAAGGACCTCTGGGACTCAGGATGGCCATCTTTCGTCAGGGGCAGCATCGTCACGCCACCGGGAGAGTTTACCAATGCTGGAGGCTCTGGAAGGGTTCTGGACTTTGGAGTCGTCTCGGAGCACCTCACTTCCCTGGTTACGCTGGCTCTGGACTTTCAGGGACCTTGGGCACCACACTTGGGAGTTTTTGGGAAGCTAGATCTGTCTCAGGAAGCTCTAGAAGGCCGTGTTATGGTGCCCGTCACGCCCATACTCAACCACGCGTTTGGACCAGATCTGCCGTGGGAACATTTTCAGCAGGAAGCAGGTGCTGTCGAGGCACCACGAGACTACTATGTGTGGGAGGAAGCTACCTCCGACAGCCTCAGCCGCATGTACGCCAACTTCTCCATGCAGGCAGAGGCCTTTTTGCTAAATCGCTCAGGACGGGAACCCAGCCCACACAAGCGAGGGATGTGCCCAGAAGTAACTGTGAAAAATCTTACCGCTGTAAAACCGCCTGGACATTTTGGTAGATCTGAAGAGGTCTGTTTCTGGGGAGGTATTCGGTCGAGGTTCCAGGAGCTGTACATTTTGGCTGACAAAACTGGCACAAGTACGGTATCTACACAGCGCACATCCATAGTACATCAGCTTGGCATGTGGGGCAAGAGCACGCACACACCGCAATACATCACAGCAGTGCCTGAATCAGCTAGGCTCGCAGGTGACAAGATCCTCGCAGCTTTGACATCGCCTCCTTGTAGCAAGGAGGACATCCGCGAAGTTTTGAATGCAGCCAAGGAGGTCTTGGCTAAGGTATCCATCGCCGCAATGAAGGAGAAAAGCATAGGTTTTCGGAAGTTTCTCAGCCAGAGTCTCAGTTCAGGGGCAAGTTGGGCACACAGGTTTTCCAGGACATGGCAGGTGGAGGAGCCCAGTTTAGCTGTCGAACGAGATGAGGGAGGAGCCGAAATCCTGAAACCCCTGGAGATGATGAAGGTGAAGGCGGACAGGTGGGCAAAGTTATGGGGAGGAGATGTAGGAGGACCAAAACAACCTTTTCCTTTTTGGCTACGAAGTCTCCGAGACGCAGCGCGAGCTCAACAGGTTGAGCAACCTCTTCCAGAGCTCACGCTCCCAGACTTGCAGCAGAGTTTGCGATATTTCAAGTACCACGCAGGCCTGGGAGCAGACCCGTGGAACCCTAGGCAGTGGCTTATGCTTCCTGAAGTAGGACAGGAGCAGTTGCTTGAGTTTTTCGGCGAGGTTGAGGCGCAGTTGAGTTGGCCAGTACAGAGCTTAGTCAATGTCGTTGCCTTGACACCCAAGCCACCGCCAGGGGGAGACCGACCAATTACTCTAACGCCAGGGCCATATCGAGTTTGGAGTGTTCTAAGAAAGCAAGCTGTTCAAACTTGGGAGCGTAGCAAAGCAGGTTTTTGGGACGCAGCAGTGAAAGGTAGCAGCCCACTTCGAGCAGCAGTGCTAAGACAATTAAAAGCAGAAGCATGTGGCATATTAAATATTAGTTGGGTTCAGCTTCTTTGGGACGCGGAGAAGTTTTATGACCTTATCCAGGGACAGATCTTAGCAGGCTTAGCAGTGGACTTGGACTACCCGTTAGTGCCCTTTTATCTCGCCATGTTGCAACACATGGCGGACCGATGGATGGCAGTAGGCTCGCTCCTATCGGACAGTGTACAAGCCGCGCATTCCATCATCGCAGGATGCATGCAGAGCGTTGCCTGGTCTAGGATTTATCTGTGGGATATGCTCGACAACATACATAGGTCACATCCACCTCCTCGTAATTCCATCGGCAGTTGGGTAGACGACCTCGCTCAGTTTAATGTGGGCACAGCTCGTGGAGTGATAGACCAGGCTACGGAAGTTGCTATCAAGCTGACCACCAGCATGACCAGCAAAGGATTACGAATTTCAAAAAAGTCAGTTGGTCTGGCAAGCTCTCCTTCAGTTCGCAGTGAGTTGAAGAAAAGAGTGAAGCAGCTGGGCCTACCGATCAGAGTTGAACTGTCTGCTCGAGATTTGGGTGTTGATGTATCTACTGCCAGCAGGACGCAAGGGACCATCAAAACAAGACACCAAAAAGCCGCTAGGAGAGCCACGGCCATCCGAGTCTTGGGGAAGAGTGTGAAAGCTTCCAAAAAGCTGGCCAACACTGGCCACAAACCGCAGGTGTCCTGGGGAGCCGTGGCGGTGGGCCTTGCGCCCACCAATCTACGAAAGCTGAGGGCCCAGGTTTCATCCATGTGTGGAAGCAAGTGGGCTGGAGGCTGTGCGACCACGGCCATTAGGATTAGTTTAGGAAAACGAAGTGACCCTCTTTTCTGGGGACCTTTGGAGCTCTTGCAGGCCTGGCAGGACCACCTCCCAAGGATCCCTGAGTGGCGCGCTGCCATCGACAAGGCCTGGCAGGAGTCCCTGCCCAAGCTGCGCGACTCGGAGAACCGCTGGCTCCTGGTCAAAGGTCATATGGCAGCTGTACAGGCCACTCTTTTAGATATGAATTGGACCCCAAACACCCCAGGGGAATGGACCATCCCATGCGGGGAAAAGTTTAGTTTTGAAGGTGTTGACGGCCTAGACAGGCTGGATTTTGAAGTAGGGTCTTCACTGGAGCAGAATTTGTGGGCCCAAGCCAGTAAACATTTCTCGGGCTCGGGGGTGGAGTACGGGGTGGATTTAACTGTGACTTGGGCCCATCTCAAGAGATTAAGAAATAAAGGTTTAGATCACATGGCTGCCATACTTGAAATGGTCAGCCAAGGGGCCTTGTGGCCCAATCAGCGTCGTTTTGAAAACACTGGAGTAGGCACGACAGTGTGCCCTAGATGCGGTGCCGCAAGTGAGACTTTATACCACCAACTTTGGGAATGCCCCTGCAATAGAGACATTCCCGATTTCGAAGAAGATCGGCATCTCTGTGAGCAAGCGAAGATAGGTGCAGAAACTTATCCTTGCTTCTGGCTAAGAGGTTTAGTTCCCATTTTATGGACGATGCCCCCAGCGGACACCCCTCTACCAGAAGAAAGTACAGTGCGAGAGGGAGAGTGGCCCGAGGAGGGACGTTTTCCACTTCCAGTAGGATGTGTAATAGGCGGTGACGGCTCGGGGGGAGAACACGGACAGGATCCTCGTTTGCGCCGTGTTGGTTGGGCCTTCGCCATCTGCTCTGGGGAAACGGTCCTGGCCTCTTTAAGAGGCACGATGGCTGGCTGGCGCCAGACAGTACCCCGAGCCGAGCTGCTAGCAGTAATTAGAGCCCTTGAAACCACTTCAGGGGACGGCACTTATGTAGTTGACGCTTCCTATGTATATAAGGGAGCCCAGCACGGACCCCAACACAAGTATAGAAGTAATGCTGACCTCTGGGCCCAATATTGGCAGGCAGTACACTCTCGTGTAGGAGAGCTAAGACTCGTCAAGGTGAAAAGTCACCAAGACAGATCTGCTGTGGGCCCAGGTTTTCCCTTGGAATTTTGGTTTGCGAATGACCAGGCCGACAAGTTGGCCGAGAAAGCCGCCCAGGAAGCTGGACCCCCTTTCAGCCTTGTCGGGCAAGTGCAGGAGGCCGACAAGTTGGCCTGGCGAGTTCAAAAGCATTTAGTTGCGGTAGCCCTCGAAGTTGCTAAGAATGCTAAGGATTTCTACGGGACCACTCTTAAAGGAGATGTCCACGCTCGTGCTGTTGCCAAGGCTAAAGCCAAGGCGCAAGCCACCCCTCAGCTTTTGAGGGAATCTGAGCACAAGATTTTCAGAAACTCCAAGGGCTGGAAATGTGCGGTCTGCCTGGACCAAGTCGGGGTCCGAGCTTTGGAAGAGTTCTCGACCTCATTGTGCCCTGGCAGGCCGTTCCTGATTGATATCTCGCACAGGATCGAGAATTTCCGTGGTCTCTGGTTCTGCCGCCTGTGCGGAGCACAGGGGGTGGAGAAATTCGTGCGGTTGGCCAAAAAGTGTGACCGACGGTTGAGCAAGGATGGAGTCGCCACCTTGAAGGCGATCGACAACGGTGAGTTACCCAAAGGGGTAAAATGCTGGCCTGATTCTCAGAGAGCTCTACCCCGAGTCTGAAGGTGAGGCATATGACCATCACCGACAAGAAGGCGGGAGGGTGGGCTCCTTTTAAAGAGGTGCTGAAGTGAACTTCGGTTGCGCCTCAGGTGGTAGCGCAGGAGGAGGAGGAGGGAGGAGGGAGGAGGAGGAGGAGGAAGAGGATGAGGGAGGAGGAGGAGGAGGAGGAGGAGGAGGAGGAGGAGGAGGAGGAGGAGGAGGAGGACACTCCAGCGAAAAGCCACTCGTGCGTGCAGCCGACTCTCGGGGGCGTCCGAGAACGGAGCAGTCGGCCTGGGCCGTGGTCGGCTGGCTGCTGCGGGCAGGCCGCAAGGTCCCAGGCACCGCCAGGAATCTCTGGGCACACCCCCAAGCGCTTCCACTTCTTCCCTCCTCCCTCCTCCCTCTCCTCCTCCTCTTCCTCCTCTTCCTCCTCCTCCTCCTTCTCCTCCTCCTCCTCCTCCACTTCCTCCTCCTTCTCCTCCACTTCGTCCTCCACCTCCTCCTCCTCCTTATCCGGCAACCCCCGACTGCCTCGGAGGACTTCGGAACACCGCCGAGAATTGCCAAGATCCTCCTGGTCATCCTGGGTCCGCCTTTCTTGGCTTGCAACAAACAGGTCCTCAGGGAAATGGGCCCTCGACCCTGACGCTGCCCCCAAAACAATTTTTTCATCCCGAATCACTCTTCGACGACCCTGGGGCCCGTGGGGGGCCCTGAGAGCCCGAAACCGGCAGAACACCTCGGGACACATCTCCCTCAGAACCCGCTTGCCTCATGGGGACACTCTCCTCCCCTCCTCGCTTCCCTCGCATTCCTGCTCCGCGGCAGCAGGATCCGAAACACGAGCCGCCTGCGTCCTCCCAATTTTTATTTTGCTGCTCCCGCGACGTCCGTCGGTGGGAGCGCTCCGCTCCGAAAGTCTCTACAGGGCTACAGGCAGCAACGCGGAAGACTGGCTCTCGAGCGGCTGCGGCTCAAGGAGGGGTTCGAACGAAGATCATCAGCATCAGCATCAGCATCAGCATGAGCATCAGCATCAGCATCATCATCATCATCCTCATCCTTATCCTCATCCTGAACCTCATCCTCATCGTCATCGTCATCATCACCATCATCATCATCATCATCATCATCACCACCATCATCAACATCAGCATCATCATCAGCATCATCATCATCATCATCAGCATCAGCATCAGCATCAGCATCATCATCATCAGCAGCATCATCATCATCATCATCAGCATCATCAGCATCATCAGCATCATCATCTTCATCATCATCATCATCATCATCATCATCATCATCATCATCATCATCATCATCATGATCATCATCATCATCATCATTATCCTCCTCCTCCTCCTCCTTCCCTTTCCCCTCCTCCTCCTCCTCCTCCTCCCCCTCCTCCTTCTCCTCCTCCTCCTCCTCTTCCTCCTCCTCCCCCTCCTCCTCCTCCTCCTCCCTTTTGTCCTCCTCCTCCTCCTCCTCCTCCTCCTCCTCCCCCTGCTCCTCCTCATGGCGCTCACAGATTTCTGGGACATCTAGCGCCGCTTGTTCCTGGAGCCCGCGTGGAGTAACCAGACATCAAGAAGGTCTTGGAACGTGTCAGTTAAGTGACATTTTGCTCGTCTGATCAGTTGGAACAGAGAGGGGCGTGAGGGAGAGGGGGGGAGAAGTCAGGGGAGATAGCGGCTATGGGGGGGGGGGCTCTCAGGTAGATGACGAGCAGCTGGTTGCATTTTGAACCTCGCTCGTTGCAAGCTGAACCTGCGCTACGAACTTGCACGCATGCATGCTCGTAGTGTGTTGTTTTCGCCGTCTTCATCCTCATGATGGTGATGCTGTTCGCGGCGATGGCGGCGATGATAAGGATGATGGTGATGATGAGCAGGCAGGTGCCGATGGTGGCGAGGATGGTGATGATGGTGCTGATGATGCTGGTGATGACGGTGACGTCGATGAAGATGGCGGTTATGCTGTTTGCATTTTCACTTGGCGGTGATGATGTTGTTTATGTTGTTTTCCCCAACTATCCTGTGGTGTTGGGTCCTCGCTTTGAAAAGACAGCGCCCCGCGTCCCACCTCTCCTCCTCCTCCTCCTCCTCCTCCTCCTCTCCTCCTCCCCACCCCTATGTCGGCACACCCCTCACACGTTTTGTGGCCCCATCATGAGATCCACCCACAGTCACAACCTGCATACGGCTCCGCCCCCCATGTCGGCACACCCCTCACACGTTTCGTGACCCCATACGGAGCTTCACCGAACACCCCAATGGCAACGCACGCATGCGGTTCCACCACCATTTCGGCACACCCCTCACACGTTTCGTGGCCCCGCAGAGAACTCCACCTAAGGCCCCAAGGGCAGCACCCGCATGCAGTTCCACTCCCCATTTCGGCACACCCCTCACGCGTTTCGTGGCCCCATAGGGGGCTCCACCGAAAGCCCCATGGGCAACACCCGCATACGGTTCCACCAACCATTTCGGTGCACCCGTCACACGGTTCGTGGCCCCATGAAAGGGGGCTCCACCGAAAACTCCAATGACAGCGCCCGCATGCGGTTCCACCTTCAATTTCGGCACACCCCTCACACGTTTCGTGGCATCATAGGGAGATCCACCTAATACCCCAGTGGCAGCGCTCGCATACAGTTCCTTCTTTTATTTCGGTACACCCCTCGCGGAGCTCCACCTAAGCCCTCCGTGGGAAGCGCATTCATGCGGTTCCATCCCCCATTTCGGCACACCCCTCACACGCTTCGTGGCCTCATAAAGAGCTCCACCGCAAGCCCCACTGGCAACGCCCGCATGTGGTTCCACCCCCCGTATCGGTGCACCCATCGTACGCTTCGTGGCCCCATAGGGAGCTCCACCTAACGCATCAGTGGCAGCGCCCGCGTGCGGTTCCACCCCCATGTCGGTGCACCCCTCACACGCTTCATGGCCCCCCAAAGGGGCTCCACCGAAGGCTCCAGTGGTAACGCCCGCATGCGGTTTCACCTTCCATGTCCGCGGACCCCATCACACGTATCGTGGCCCCATAGGGAGCTCAACCCACGGCCCCAATGACATCACCCGCTCACGCGCTTCGTGGCCCCATGCGAAGATCCACCGACCACGGTAATCACAAGGACAGTACCCACAACTGCATATGGTCGGGCCCTTCGCCAGGCTAATGTTTCGCTTGGCGGTGGTGGGAGGCCCCAGGAAACCCCAGTAGGTTTCAGGAGGCCCCAGGACGCCCCAGGCTCATTCGCAGTTAGATTCATGACCAGCCCGTCACAACTGAAGCCCGTTTATATTCGAAAGCTCTTGCGCCTAGCCATTCACGGCGGACACGTCCATGCGCATACATGCACATATGGGGAGCTCCACGCAATGAATAATTGGTTTTCAGGCGTTCAGAAAACGTGCCGGCCGCGTTTGTAGATCCCTTGACCCCCCCTAACATAAACAGCACAAACATGTGGATAGCAATGTTTGGTGGCATCCCCGAAAACAGAATGTGAATACACATATACATATATATATATATACATATATATATATATATATATATATATATATATTGGGATCCCTTCCCTCCCGCGCGATGGTCCCCACCCCCTGTGGGTGTGGTGTGGTGAAATGGGTGTGGCGTGTGTGGCGTGGTACTGTGATCCTCCAGGAGAGCTCCGAAGGTCGCCGCCGCCGTCGTCGTCGTCGTCGGCGTCGTCGTCGTCGTCACCGCCGTTGTCGTCGCCGTCGTCGTCGTCGTCGCCGTCGTTGTCGTCAACGTCGTCGTCGCCGTCGCCGTCGTCGTCGTCAACGTCGTCGTCGCCGTGGCCGTGGCCGTCGTCGTGGCTGTTCAAAGAAAAAACCGAAGGGGTGGGACACCCCGTCAAAAGGGGACCCCCTGGATCTGTGGCGCCAGGGCCCCCTGGACGCCCCTGCAGAAGATCCCACGGGTTTTCCACAGCTGGGCCTATGCAGCGGGCCCACCTCGGTCAGGGGGGCGGCCGAACGGCCCCCCGAGGCCCCCAAACCGCACCAAACGCCCGAAAACCACCCCAAGGAGGCTTCCGGGCGTCCGGGACCGCACAAAAGGCACCCACATCGCTTCAAACCTACCCGCAAGGGTTTCCAGGCAGTCCGGGAGTCCCAATATGCTCCAACAGGGCCTCAAGATGGTCCGAAGAGAGCCCCGTGACGGCCCAGGATGGCCCCAATACGCTCCCCGAAAATCGTGACCCGGTCGGTCAGTGAGGCCACGTCTGGAAGCAGGGTGGCCCGAGGAAGCCCCCAGAGGCTCCTAGAAGGCGCTCAGGAGGCTTCCAGATGGCCCCAAGAAGCCCTGAACAAAGAGGAAGCTTCGCATTCAGAACCGATGAGGATGGTGAAGAATTCGCAGGGCAGGGCGAGAATCAAGAAGAGGAGGGCACACGAGAGAAGGACTGCGAAAACTATTCTAGTAACGATGATTTCGGAAACGCGACGAGACATCGTCGCCAACTGTTATTTTTTACTTCCTGCCCTTCCTCTTGCATGCCAAGCTTCAAGGACAAATGTGCATGTCGCGCAAATCCAACGCAACATTGTATACATACACATATATATATGTATGTACGTCTGCCTGTCTGTCTGTCTGTCTGTCTGTCTGTCTGTATGTACGTATGTATGTATGTCTGTATGTACCGTAGCACCCCGCAGATGCGGATAAGAGTGATGTAGGCGGTGGGGACGTCGGCAGTCTGCGAAACTCTGGCGAAGCCCGCCGCAGGCGCCAAAGTTTCACAAGTTATGCAAGGAGCCCGTCGCAAGCGCCGATATTTTCTTGTCTGTACGTGCTGGACGATTGCTTCTGGTAAACATCGGCGCACTTTTCCGTGGCAGCCCGGAGTCACCAACGCCCCCCGGGAAGCCAGCGTACCATCGACGCCCTCACGACTGCCAAACGCGACATCCAGAACTACGAATTCGACGCCACGGTCTTGCTCGAGGCCCCACACCACCAGTATTGCACATTGCAGCTTCAGTTGTATATGCTCCACGCGTGGCAACTACAAGTCGGGTATTGGAAACGCCGGCGCGAGCTCTAAAAACTACTCAAACATGACCGTCGGCAGTATGAAGCTGACCTTGCCGACTCCCTTCGTCGAGCTTGGCGGCATCGGGACCGCCGCGTTGTCTGGGCAATCGCCCGGCAAATGTCTGGCTCCAAGCTTGGCCCCGAAAAGCGGCTCTTTGATCGTGCTGCACCGACAGCCGCTGAGTGGTACGCAGCATAACGGTTACCAGGACACGAAGGAGGACAGAGGCTTCCTATCATACGACACCGCCTCAACCACAACCACGACCTTTCAGTGACGACCTCCGTGCTGTCGCTCACGCCCGTGCGCGTCGAGATTTCGAAGGACTGCAGCACCGAGCACGGCGCGCCAAACTTCGCAAGACGACGCCCCCTGGTACCATCCCCTTCGAATTAGACCGCATGGCCCTCCGCCCCAATGACGCTCCCTCCCCCCAAGCCGCCAGACTCGGCAGCAACGATCCCGACGTACACCTCCCGAGTTTCCAAACTCTACTTCACAATTTGCTATGGTGAATCTGGCTCTGCGGCGCCACCCCTACCAAGTGGCACCACAACCATGCATACCCACTAACAAAACACAACGACAAGCCGGGATGCAAGGTTCTGCGGCTCATTCATGTGTTGGACGGCTTTGGGGAATCACATTACGCTCATCTCTGGTCCCGTGCTGGGCCGTGCGCTCCCCGCCCACATGCATGCGGCTACATTCGGCATTGATGTAGGGAGGCTGCAATCATGCAGCGGCAGGCCCTCATTACCCGCCACATGGCTGCGAAGAAATCTTCTGCTCCCAACTTTCATGACGCCACCGGCGCATTTCCCAGCCCAGCGCCTGCACACCTGAACGCCGCTATACACGCCATCGCCGATCCCGCCGACGAGCAACTCCTTCAGCAGCGACGCCGTCAAGCAGCTACTACCATCCGCGCTGCAGAGTCGGACCTCCATCTACGCTTGGGCAACGGAGCTCTCCAAGGAGACGTCGTTGCCGTCCCCTTGTTTTCGAGGTCGCGCACCCTGCTATCGACCAATGGCGACGGGCCACTGCTGACCCCAAGCCGCTCTTCAAACACCCCGTGTACGACTGCTGCTACGATGTCTCCATCGCGAACTACGCAGCTAACAACTCCAAAGCCCACGTCGTCACTGATGTCGATTCGCTGGTCGCCTCCACCGCCCATTCAAATCAAAGCCTCAACGACGCTCTCTCGCAACGGAACATCGCGCAAAACGAAACCAATATGGAGCATGTCGTTCACTTCTGCGGACATGGTGCGGACGCCCGCATGCGACAGGTCTACCACCAAGGACTTCTGGCAGGCAGCGTTCTTCCACATGCTCGTTCTCTCGGGGCCCATCTGCACCGCAATGGAAGTGGTCCCGAAGTCACCCGACGACTTCGCGCCGCACATATTGGCTGGTCAATTATGGGCAAGTTCTGGGTCAAATGCCGGGACTGCGCTACCCGCCGAATGCTATTTGTGTCTATGGTTCAAGGCGCTTTATACTCGGGCATGGAGTGCTTTAGTCACACATCTTCTGAGCATGGTCAATTCGATTGCTTCTTGCTTGGCAAGATCCGTAAGCATGCATGGTACGGTTTGTAAGAAGCAGGTCAACAACGGAATCACTCGCTACACGGCTGCAGATTCTCAACAAGTCTGGTGATGGATCCGCTTTGCGCCGTCGCAGATCGAGCTACGCATACGACGACTCCAGTTCTGGCAGAGGGTGTCTCGATTCCCCCACGACCGCAACCAACTACTCGCCAGTATTTGGGCCGGCGCCGTGGGAACAAAAACCGATGGTCGACGCAGCTGGCAAAATCACTGGCAACCCTCACAAATGGATTGCGCTGCTGCAGGCGGGCTTAGCCGAGTTGCTTTCACTTGACTCCGCAGACGCCCTCTCGCACGCTCTGGGCGAGAATATGTTCACGATCTTTACCTCCAATTCGGATCTCTTCGTTGGTATCGATGCTACCGAGCTTCGCCAAAAGTACCTATCTGTCGACATCCCACCCCCAGATCACGTCTCGCAGTCTGCTGATGCAGATCCAACGCCTCCTTTTGCCGATATTTTTATGCATATGCGTGAAATACCGACACTGGAAAGCGGAATTTGTGGACAAGTGTTTCCGACTGCGCAGAGCCTGGCGGTGCACCAAACTCACAACCAGTCCGAAGGCCATGGCCACATTCTACAATCCACATTGGCCACAGCCACAAACCAGTGCCCATGGTGCCAGAGCCAAAAGGTTTTTGCATCTTTGCGAGTTGCGCAGTACCATGTACGACAAACTATCGCTAGAGGGTACTGTGCGGGAAGAGGGAGTGCTGCTCACCATCATGTCCATCCTCCTTCTTGTCTCGCTTAACCCTGCGTAGCCGTACTTGTGCTCGACTGCCAGAGCTCCAGCAACATATATCTGGACGTTTCGTGCACATCCGGCCGGATGGACGCCCTCCCGATGCTGGCGGATGGCCGCCGTGCCCAGCGACAGCGCGAGGGTGGCAGCGCGGCAGAGGAGCAGGCACAGGCCCAGCTCCAACGAGAAATCTTGACCGTCTCGCCGCGAAGCTGGACCTGGAGGTGTGCGAGTTGCGGGCCGAGGAGCGCCTCGAGGAGCTCCGGGACCAGAAGGCCGACACGGCCGAGGCGGGGCACAAGCGGGTGCGCCTCTGGGCGCGCATCGTCGACACCGTCGTGAGAACCGACCACGGCCCTGAGCTCAAGCAGGCCATCGACACACTGAAGGAGCACCACGCCGCCGCGACGACTACCACCTACCTCTCCGAGCGCGTGCATCTCTGCAAATTCCGGTAGGCCTTCGACAAACACTCGTGAAGCTCCACTTCGCGGTCGTCCCGGAGATGGCTCCCATAATGTATGCCATTGTGAAGGTTCTCGAGGCCGCGGGGGCCAAGCGCAAGACTGGCCAGGAGGCCTCCGGCTCTCTCGTTCGTGATCTTCAGAACCGGCTGGACCGTCTGAGGGAGCTGAAGGAAGGGATTCCATAGGTACGCCGATGGATCCAGAGATCCAGCCAGTAGGGACGACAATCTGACATGATTGTGCAAGTGTTTCTTTGTTACTCTCGCCGCTTCCGTGGCATCCCTGGTCCCTTGCTGCTTCCTCTGTGTCTGTCTCCCCCTTCCCTCCCCCTCTCCCTGGTCCGCCCCTCCCCCGTCCCTCTCGTCTCCCCCGCTGCCCCGCCTTGTCGCTTTCCACCCTCCATCTCTCGTCTTCGGAAGCCGGCTCAACAAGCGCTGGGGCGCATGCTGCTTGCCCGAGGCCATCGGTCCCTTCCCGTTCTGGCCCTGCGACAGAGCAACGATTTGTTTCTGGCCAGGGGCGGGGTATCCAGGTGAGCCGTTTCGGCCGCTCCCCTCCGTTTTTCGTCTGAAAGGGGGGGCCGTGGCTAGGGGGGTTTATGATTTGATCGCGACAAGCGTCGCTTGCTCGTGCTTGGTCCCTCCAGTGTGGCCACAGACACGTTCCGAGACCGAGACCGAGATGTATGTATGTATGTCTGGATGTACCGTAGTACCCCGCAGATGCGGATAAGAGTGATGTGGGCGGTGGGGACATCGGCAGTCTGCGAGACTCTGGCGAAGCCCGCCGCAGGCGCCAAAGTTTCAGCCCGCCGCAAGCGTCGATTTTCCCTTTAAACCAATGTGGGTAGGTCGCGGGTGGGTCGCGGGGTGGGTCGCGGGTGGGTAGCGGGGTGGGTCGCGGGTGGGTCGCGAGTGAATCACGGATGGGTCGCGGGGTGGGTCGCGGGTGGGTAGCGGGGTGGGTCGCGGGTGGGTCGCGGGCGGGTCGCTGGTGGGTGGCGGGGTGGATCGCGGGTGGGTCGCGGGTTGGGTCGCGGGTGGGTCGCGGGGTGGGTCGCGGGGTGGGTCGGTCCCTGGATGGGTTGTGGGGTGGGTCTGGGTCGCGGGTGTGTCGCGGAAGGACGACGACAACAAACAAGCAATAACGCAACATGCAGAATCCTCACCACGGATCCCCACTTCAGCCACGCACCTAGGGACAATGAATGACCATTAGGCCCCCCTCACTCTGATGCTTGTATATCTATACATATGTCTGTCTGTCTGTCTGTCTGTCTGTCTGTCTGTCTGTCTGTCTGTCTGTCTGTCTGTCTGTCTGTCTGTCTGTCTGTCTGTCTGTCTGTCTGTCTGTCTGTCTGTGTGTATGTGCGTACGTGTGTATGTATGCATGCATGCATGCATGCATGCATGTATGTATGTATGTATGTTTGTATGTTTGTATGCATGCATCCATGCATGCACGCATGTATGTATGTATGTATGTTTGTATGTATGTATGTGTGTATGTATGTATGTCTGTATGTACGTATGCATGCATGTAGGTTTCGACGCTTGTATACTTGTGTGCATGTTTGCATGCATGCATGTATGTATGTACGTATATATGTACACAATTCTATACATATAAATATTTGTATAATGTGTATACACTGGTACACGCACACACAATCACACACACACACACACACTATATATATATGCATATACGCACCCCAACGCCCATTCGTTTTGCACTGGTCTTTGAACTCTCAATTCGTACTCTTACTGGTCCTCCGCCTTCTTTCCAACCGTGCCTGCTGGTCCACCTTTCCCATGCGTCATTTACCCGCTGTTGTCCCGTGCTGGAGTCTAATTGGAATCAGCTGGCTTTTGTGATCTGCCTAATTCGAATTGGACTCATATTAGATCTTCGTCAGACTCCATTTGGCACATCTGGACTTGGGAACTGGTCAATGCCATTGATATTCGAATCCTATTCAAAGAGGGCTCAAACTTATAATCAACTTGATATGGGATCTGCTCAGTCCCAAGTAGATTTATCATGTATTCCAATCGGGATCCGATTGTAATCAGCTGTGCCTGTGCTCTGTCCAATAGGAACTCAACTGGAAACAACTGCATCTGGAATCTGCACCATCCCACTTATATTCCAATCCGATTCCTCTAGGAATCACATTGTAAGCAGCTCGATCTGCTTCAACTTCAATATGAAGTGATTTGGCGTCAACTGGACCTGAGGCCTGCGCACTTCCAATTCGACTCTGTTTCGATTCCAATCGGAATCCCACTTGGACTCAGCTGGACCGGGAATATGCCCAATTCCACTTGAATTCGATCCCGATAGCAATCACACTCACATCAGCTGGATATCTGCTCCATATCAGTTCGATTTTAAGCCTACCCCAATGTTAAGCCCACCCCAGTTCAGATCAAATATCCACTTACAGTCAACCAGTATAGTAAGGACGCACGATAAGGATGCAAGGGCCTTGGACGCCCATTTCGAAGCTTTTCGAGCGGGGCGCGGCCAGCGAAAGCGGCGAAGGATGGACCGAGGAGGCAAGGATGCAAGGGTACCCTTTGGAAGGTTGTCCATCCTTACTATACTGGTTGACTGTAGCTTCTAACTCGATCGCAGTAGAAATCGACTGCGGAATCAGCTAGATCTGGGACCTGCTCAATTCTAGTTACAATCTGTTTAGATTTCGATCGGAATCTATTTGTAATTGTATCTGGGATCTGCACCGTTTGAATTGGACTCTGAGCAGATTCCCATGGGAATCCATTCTGAATCAGCTGTGCCTGGGGCCTGCTCAATTTCCAGGTTCATTTGGCCTCAATCGGAATCTAATTGGAATCAATTGAAGATGGGTTCTGCTCCATCCCACTGAGATCTCACTTGTACTCCAATAGGAAGTCGATGTGCAATCAGCTAGATATGGAATCTGCCTCTCTCTCTGTCCCTCTCTCTGTCCATCTCTCTGTGTCTCTCTCTCTCTCTCTCTCTCTCTCCCACGCGCCCAGCACAATCCTAGTGAACACACCATGTTTGCGATGCCAGGGGTATGGAACACTTGCGTTTTCATTTGGATGTTTTAGATTTCTGGGATGAGAGTTGAGGACGCCATACTACATGTAGATGTGTACGTACACACACACACATATATATATATATATATATGCATACGTGCATACATACATACGCGTGTCTGTATACAAGTATTTGCATGTGTATATATATACGCACATGTGATACTGGAGGCTCCCCCCCCACGGAAATCCGACACAAGAGCTCGCCCACGAACTCCAATCCCCAGAATCAGAAACATCGAACCGTCCAAACGAAACCACATGCCTTCCTCAATTCACATCTCGGAAATCAAAACATTCAAGTGACCATACAAGGTGTGCGATATCAGGGATGCGGCAACCAATGATTTCATGTGAATTTTAGGGGTTTCGGGGATGGGAAACGAGGAATCAATGTTTGGTAGTGTGTGTGTGTGTGATTTGTGATTCTGCGAACAGGGGCTCCTGAGCAGGCTCCTGGGATGAATTTTCGCTGGAGGCGCGTTTCTTCTTCAAAGCAAACATCAGAAGCCATCCACATGACAACACATGTTTCCTCACACCTCATCCCAGAAATCCGAACCATCCAACTGAAAAACAGGGTTTCCGTACTCGTGACATCGCAAACCTTTGGTTTTCATTTGGATGTTTGGGATGTCTGGGGCGAGAAATGAGGAAGCCATGCGTTTCCATGTTTTGTTTCGTTTACTTTTTGGATTCTGGGGGTAAACATGGCTTCCTCTCTTCCCATCCCAGTTTCTTAAACATCCAATTGAGACCACAAGGGTTGCGAACCCCTGGCATCGCAGACCTGGTGTTTTCACAAGGATTGTGCTGGGTGCTTGGGAGAGAGAGGGGGAGATAGAGGGCGAGCGAGAAAGAAAGTGGGATAGAAAGAGAGAGAGAGAGGGACAGAGGCAGAGATAGAGAGAGAGAGAGGGATACGGAGAGAGAGGGACAGAGAGAGAGAGAGAGGCTGATTCCAGATCCAGCTGATCCCTGCGATTTGACACGGAGGAGGCAGAGAGAGAGGGAGAGAGAGAGAGAGAGAGAGAGAGAAAGAGAGAGAGAGAGAGAGAGAGAAAGAGAGAGAGAGAGAGAGAGAGAGAGAGAGAGACAGCGAGAGAGAGAGAGAGAAACAACAAGAGAAAATCAGAGAGAGAGAGAGAGAGAGAAAGAGAAAGAGATAGAGAGAGAGGGGGAGAGAAGGAACGATATATAGAGAGAGAGAGACAAATCATAAGAGAGTAATACACACATATATATAGAGAGAGAGGAAGAAAGACAGGGATATAGAGAGAGAGAGAGAGAGACAGAGAGACAGAGAGAGAGAGAGACAGAGAGAGAGAGAGAGCGACAAAGAGAGAGAGAGAGAGAGCGAAATTACGACGAGGAGGAGACATTCAAGAGCACAACCGTCGTAAGTGAATGCTGGTAAGAATGGGTGCTGGGCGGAGCTGTCCATATATTTACATGTGCACGTACATATACACATCTAGATATGTCTCTCTCTCTAGACATACATATAGAGGTAGATGACGTGTATATCTAGATACGTGTATACATGATGTATACAAACCTTGTATATTTGAACCGGTATATATATATAGATATAGATGTTCTAGCCTCTCCTTCCCACACACCTCCTCGTCCTCCTCCTCCTCGTGCTCCGAACGTGCCCAGAGGGCTACAAGCAGCAGCGCTGGACCGATCCTCAAGCGGCTGAGCTTCAACTCGGAGGAGAAAGAGCTTGAACGGCGAGGGAGAGTGAGGCAAGGCAACGAGGTCGGGGCCCTCAGCCAATGGGGCCGTCGGGGCACAGCTCGTGCAGCATCGCGCTCTGCGCCTGCATGGACAAACGTATGCCGATCGGGCCCTCGCCGGGCCCGGGCTTCTGTTGCGCAGCGCCGTCGCCGTAGCAGGGCGCGCCGAAGCTGTCGAATGGTGGCACGTGGGCAAGCGAGGCCGCGGCGTCGGGGCCGAGCCAATAGCCCAGCCCGTCGGGATTTGCCGCCGCGTGGGGCGCGGGCACGTTCCGCCGCACCTCACAGGCGGCGAGCGTATCCATGCCCACGCCCTCGCGGCCTGGATTCTGGGGCGCGATGCCGTGGATCCGCGGTCGCATGGATGCACTCCGCGCGGGGCACCCGCCAGAGAGCGCCCCGCATACACGGGGGGCGCGGCCCAGGGGTCCGGCCTGCGAGGGCGTGGATGCGGATGTGCTGTCCGCCCACGAGTATCGGAGCAGGGCGAATAGCTCCATATCGGTCCCAGGACCCCTCTTGGGGTTCACACCCACACACACACCAGTTTCCGGAGCTGCGTCCGGCCGTGGCGAATGCCAACCGCCGTTGTCTCAGCTCGCCCTCCCCTGAGAGCACCGCCATGCCGCGGCCCTGCGCGTAGAACGGGCTGTGGACTCTCTCCACGTGCGCGCGGCCACTGGGGAGCCGTGCGTGGCCGTCGCCGCCGCGGCCGCCGCGCCTCCTGCCAGCTCCGTGCGGCTGCTGCGCGGGCAGGTCCTGCAGCAGCGCGTCCAGCGAGTCCTGGGCCTCCCCCGGCCCGAGCCATGGCTCGGCGGCGGCGGGGCCCGGCAGGGCCTCGCCCGCCACGGCGCGGCCCCAGGAGTCCTGTGACTGGTACTCGGCGTGGGCGGCCGCGTGGGCGTCTGCGTAGCGGCCCGCATCCGCGGCCCCCGCCGCCGCGGCGCGGGAGCTGGAGCCGCGCGGCCTCCTGGCCTCGGAGCCGTGGCGTGCCGCGGGCGCCCCCGAGGTGGGCGCGCCGCCGCCGGCCTCGCCCGGCCGCGGGCTGCGGCCCGGCTCACCGCCCTGCGAGGGCTCACGCTGGCTGGCGCCAGCGCCAGGCGCGCGAGGCGACCCCGGCGCGCCTCGCTTCGGCGTGCGCTGGCCGTCGCCTCGCCGGCCGTGCCGCCCCGAGCGGCCCCCGCCGCCCATGTCGGGGCCGCCGCTGCCCGCAGCGGGGAGCCCATGGCCCGCGAGCGCGCCGCTCTCCTGCGGCTCGAGCCTGGCCATGATCTCCTGCGCCTGCCGCAGCAGGGACCCCAGCTGCCTCCGCAGCTCTTCCCGCGACTCCTCGGGCGCGCCGCGCCGCTCCGGCACTCCGGCGCTGACGCGCGGGGGCGAGGAGTGCTCCGGGATCCTCGGCGGGTGCGGGCTGCGAGAGGCGTTTCGGGCGGGCTCGCGATCGTCGGCGCGGTCCCGCCCAGAGCGGGTGCGCTTGGAGCGGGTCCCCGTCCCTGGAGGCTCGGCGCCCCACGGCTCTCGCCCCGCGCCGTCGCCGCCCGGCGGGCCAGCCTCGTCGATGCTCCGGCGGGCGGCGGGCCACTGCCCGCTGTAGCTGTCCTCCTCGGCGAAGCCGTCCCGCGCGCGCTCGCGCTCTCGGCGCGTGCTCCTGTGCCGTCGCGCCCTGGACTTGCGCATCGACTCCTGTGGGCGGCCCTCGCGCGCCGCTGTGAGGGTGTCCTGCTCAGGCCGCAGATTCTCCGACAGCCACTTCGTGGGCGAGCTCGTGTCGCGCGTGCCTGGCCCCTCCAGCGTCTGCAGGGGAAGGCTGAAACTGTCGTCGCCCGGGTCGTGCCACGTCCTCTTCGGCTCGCCCTCGCGGGGAAACCATGAGATACCGATACCGCCTCTCCCTGGACCTCTCCCGGGGCGCGCTCCGACCATAATTTTTCGAGGCGATCCCAGCCGTGGCGACGAGGGACCCCCAGGGGGCCCCAAAAGACGAAGACGATGGAAAGGTAGCGGTACTGGTAACCGTCTTAGGTCGGGCATGTCCTCGTACAGGCGGATGTTGGAAGAAAAATGGGGCCACTCGCCAAACATTACTCAAACGTAGTCCAATGATAACCGAAACATCGTCACCATACTATTTTTGACTACTCTTGAGTATTCGCCCGACTTGGTACCCGGTAGCCCTTTCCTCCTCTGACCTCGGCCCCGCGCCACGTGCTCTGTGTCCTGCGGCGGCGCCGGCGGCGCGCGGACGCGCGCTGGTCCAGCTGCGGGGAGCCCCACTGGTCGTTGCTGCTCTCCTGAGGGGCAGGCTCCAGGGGGGACCAGCTCCAGGGGCTAAGCTTCCTCCTCATCCTCCTCCTCCTCTTCCTGGGTCAGCGGCGCCTCCTGGAAGCACCGACCTGGAATCAGCAATACTTCGGCGATAGGCCCCCGATCGCAAACCCGCCCGGTCATGGACGGGTCGGGGGTATCGGGCCCGTATCGGCGATCAATCGGCGATCTGGGGCCGATGCATCGATCCCTAGCCCCCCCCCCACGTCACCCCTGGGCTTTCGGGCCATAACTCGGCTCTCCTGCGGCCGTTCGGCATGATCCAGGCACTCCGAGGAACGCCCTCGGCGATCCGCATCTGCTGGGTCGCACCCCGAGGCCGACAGACCGCCGAGAGCCGACGGAGCCGCCCGAGAACCTCGAACCTGGAGCCTGTCCTCCCCTCATCGGCTGCACGTCAGCGTGATCCCGGGCGGGAGTGCCCTTTTTGGGGGCGGCGTGGGTGGCAAAGCCAAGCGCGCAGGCCGCTTCGGGCCTCGGTGCTGGGGTGGTCCCATCTGGCAAGGCTCGACCTGAGCAGCGCTTTCCGCTTTCGTGTTGTCTTCGTTGTCCCTCGTCCTGTCTTCGCCTCGCCTGCGCCTCGAAACGAAAGCGCAGCGAACACGGCCCACGAAATCGCCCAAACACCGTTTGGGTCGAGCCCTACCCTCTTGGCCCGCACCGAAGGTCACCATGGCGGAGCCTCACCCCCTACGCGTCGTCGAACCGACGTTGCCCCTGCTCTCCACGGTGCTCTGGAAGCCCCGCGTGGTCGCCTTGCTGCCCCCGCCGCGGCGCCGGCGGGTGCCGCTGGGCGCCGCGAGGGTGGCCTCGTGCGCCGCGGCGCCAGGCGGCCGATCTGCCCGGGCGGCCTCGGGGCCGCCGGGGTCGGGGCCCTTCGTGGGAGGGGAGGCCAACACTGCAGATCTGAGAGTCGCATCCTCGTGATTCGCAGACGGGCGTTCGCGCCTGGTGTCGAGCCCCGGGGCCATCACGCATCGGTCCGGCTCGAGAGATGACGCAGGAAGACGGGGCTTAGGGCTCAGTCGTGAATCTTCGCGAGGCTGCAACTCTTCCGCCACCTCGGATCTCAGGGCCCTTGCGGGACGGAGGCGAGCTGAGACAAAGGCGAGCGTATCCATAGCCACGCTCGGGGACGCACCAAATCAGCCAAAACCCGTGTCGGCCAGGGCCCTGTCTCGAAGCCGGGCAGGCTGCTTCGGAACTCCCAAACCAGGGGCAGACGAGGGCGGGAAAAGGGAATCGGCCCCACGTGGCTCCCAACCCCAGGTCAGCCAGATGGGATTGGCTGACACCCGTTAGCGGTTGGGTCGGGCATGTCCTCCTACAGGCGGATTCTGGGAGAAAAGTGAAAAGTAGTCGAAGCGTGTAACAAAAATTAGACAAACATCGTCCCCCGACTACTCTTTAACTATCTTTGAAAACTCCTCCTGCAGGGGGGACACGCCCGACGGAAGAACCGTCAGCGCTGACCCCCGCTGCGGGAGCCCCGACACGCCTTCGCTGTCTGGACTCCGCGGCGCGATCCCGCGGATGCGGGGGCCGCGTGGACATGCTCGGCGCGGGGCGCCCGCGCACCGCCGGCCCCGCATCCGCGGGGGGGCGCGCGGCCGAGGGGCCCCGCCCGCGAGGCCGTGGATCCGGAGGTGCTTCCCGCCCACGGGCAGTATAGGGGCCCGACCAGGAGAAGCCTCCCACGAGGTTCTGCCTGCGTCCGCGCGTGGTTCTTCTTCCGTATGGCCAGCGGTGATGCGTAGTGTCGGCGCGTGCCTTTGCATCGCTTTTGTGTGTACATGCTTGTGGCTCCTATTCGTAATCTTGATGGTGCTCCATATTATCATTTGCATCATTATCATTCTTACGATTGGCGCTCTTATTACAGTGGGGGCCCGACCACCAGAAGCCTCCCACAAGAATCCCAACCCTGGGACCCCAGGACGTCCATTGATTATTGGTGCGGGAACGTCACGCTTTCCGTAGCAGAACCATCGAAACCCAAGAAACCCAAGGGCACCCCGGAGGCAAGCAGGGTGCGTCCTGGCATGGGTCTTCACTGCATCGGAGCAGGGCGACTCGAGGCGACGGCAACTCGAGATCGGTCCCCGTCGGCTACACGCAAGAGCGACCCTTGGGTGAGAGTGACCTTTGGTGCGCGGCTTTCTTGGGGCCGCGGAGGGGCCAAGCACGAGCGCGCACGGCGCTGCCATCGAACCGCGCTGGGCGACCGGGGGGCATCGGTGGGCCCGCAGAAAAGGTCACTCCGGTGAAGGGTCACTCTTACGTGTAGTCTACCCCGGGCCCCTGTGATGTTCCTGGGGCCTGAACACCAGCGTCAGACGCCCAATTTGAAAAAGGCGCAACGCCCAGATCTCAAGAACTGCCGTTGCCTCAGCTGGCCAGGTACCGTTGTCTCAGCTCGGAGGGGAAGAACACGGGGACCATGACAAGCGCTGAACGCGGAAACTTCGTGTCGATCTTGGTCACCGTCCATCGTGGTCAGCGTCAATTCGTGGATCATCCTCGCGAGTCGGTGACGGCAAGCATGGACCACAACCATGATCGGCGTCGACAAGATCCCGCGACTTTTGGCCATGGCCATTGCTGTGGCAACTCATGGGGGCATCCCATGCGAATCGACGCTGGCTGACGCTAATCGACGCTGGCCGACAATGCATCGATTTCACTAGACGCTAAACAAGCGCTTTTCGTCGTCGAGTGCCAGGCGCGAATTGTAGTGCACGCGACGGCATCGCGAGGCCATGCAACGCTCCCACGAGACTCTGCCCCTCCCCCCAGCAACCGGCCCTCGCTGGGACCTTGGGCGCCAGCGCCGCGCGCTCGCGCTCGTACCTCAGCTCGAGCTCCCGGCGCTCCCGGGCGACCCGCTGCTCCTCCTCGGCGTCCTCGCGCGCGCGCCTCTCGCGCTCGGCCTCGCGGTGCAGCCGCTGCTCCTCTGAGCATCGCGTAAACGGATCCCTTCTCCCAGGGGCAGCTGAATGCGCGCTTCGCGAACATCTTCGCGCTCTCGCGCCGCGGGAGAACAAGGAGGACGAAGAGAACGAGGATGAGGAATCGCGAGCCGCGAGCCGCGAACAGCTTCGCGCACTGGTTGCGGCCCTTGCCCCTACTGGCATGGCCTTAGCCCCACTGGCCGACTGCCCCCCCAGGTGGATATATATATATATATATATATACACACAAGACTGCAGTGGCGCTTCGCGCGATGCAGCTTGGTCCTTGAAGATTGGTATGCAGGCGGAAATGGCAGGAAGGTCAAAAGGACAATTTTGCCATAACTCCTTGCTGCCTTTTCTGGCATCGCCGTTTTAAGAATGTTGTTCGTTATCCCTCCTCCATGCTTATTTTCCTCATTCTCGCCATACCCTGGGAACTCTCCCCATCTTTTTCAGCTCTTTTTGCGGAGGCTCCTCCTTGGAGAGTCTCTGGGGGCCTCACCAAAGTTTTCAGGCTTTCTTAAAGCCTTCTGGAGGCCTCCTGGGCGTGTTCTGGGGGCCTCTGGGGCTTCCTAAGGCCAACCTGCCTCTAACCGCAGTCTCCCTGAACGCCACGGTCACGATTTGGAATGCTTCGGAGGGTGTCTTGGGGCCATCTTGGGCCGCCATGGGGCTCTCTTAGGGCCATTTTGGACCCCTGTTGTGCCTTTCTGGGGCTCTCTTGGACTGCCTGGAAGCCCTTTCGGATGGTTGCGGGGCGATTTTGGAGCCTCCCAGGCGACTTCGGACGCCCAGAAGACCGCTGTCTTGGAGCGTCGGGAAGCCGAAAAGAGGAGAACCCGAAATTCACCAAAAACCTACACTACATCGATGATTATTCCCTGTTGGGGCCTTCTTGGGGGTGCTCTTGGAGGCCTCTTGGTACGTTTTGGAGCGATCTTTCGGGGTATGACGGCTTCTTGGAGCGCTCTTGTGCTGTCTTGGGGTTCTCTGGGACGTCGCCGATGACCGCCCTAATCGTCCTAGGTGTGCTGCGAAGGCTTGGCAAAACGCCCTGCGAGGCCCGGGGGGCCGCTTCGAGGCCCGTTCGAAGGGTCCCAAAACCCCAGATCCCGGGAGTCCAGTTTATTTTTTGGGGGACGGGTTTTCCCCCCGCCCGGGCTTGCAAACATATATGAAGAGAAATATGTATTTGTATTTATACACATGCGCCTATATATACATATATATATATACATATGTACACATTCCACCTGGGATATATATATATGTATATATATAAGCATGCTTGTGTGTATGTATATATATATATATTCATAGAGATCACACACACATATATGTATATATATATAAGCATACAGTCATGCTGCTCCCTTCGGACTTCGTGGGGCCTATCCCCGCCCGAGAAGGTGGGGAGGCCAAGTGGGGCTGAGATGCCGTGGCCCCATGGGGATGGGGATGGGCTGCGGTTGGCGTTGGGAAAAGTCTCGTGCGATGTGGCGCCGGCGGCCTGCCTGTGACACGCTGTCTGCCCTGGGGATGGCCTGCACCGAAGAATCCCTGGCAGGGGGATGGCGTGCCTCGCAGAGGTCCGCGCGGGGGCGTCGCCTCACGAGGATAGCGTGCTCTTCGGAGACTCGAGGCTGCACGCTGCCCTCGGCAACGCCAACCGTAGACGGTGCTGATCCTCGATCTGGTTGGCCAGCATCTGCGCCTGCCGCCGCCTGCGCTCCCGCTCCCGCTCGGCGGCGTTCTGCTCCTCCGGGGGGGCAGGGGAAAGACTGCACAAACATCCGCGCCCGTGCCCTGTGCACGTTGAGGTGTGGAAGGATGCCAAGTGCTATCTGGCAGGGTTTCTAAACTCTTCTACGGAGGGACCCCCCCGCTCTCATCGCACCCCCTCGCGTGCACCACTCCTACTCCTGGGAACTAGTTTATCCTGCCTGGTTGGCCCCTCCGACCCGTGCCCTCTCTGAGCCTAATCCCTCTCCGCTGGCGTTGTGGCTCGAGGGCGCCCTTGAGTCCTGGTAGAAGGCTACCAGGCCCGACGCAACAGGCAGTGTCATCGGTGCTTCCAGAGCACCACTGTCTCATCGCCCACCAGGGGCGGCCACACTGGTGACATGGAGATTGCAGATATTTTGGACATGGGGGCTGTGTTGGACAAAAATGGTCATTGCGGTTGGCAACGATGTCACGACATCGAGGCTGCTCGCCTACGCCGACAATCTAGTTGGTAGTGGAGCCAGTCTGGCTTCACGGACCTGTGCGTCATGACGACAGAGAATGAGAATCATGAAAGTGTTCCTTCTTGGGATGGCGACGTTGCTGGCTTTGATTCGTACGTGATGAGAGTGAAGCTGTGCGTGCGCGGCACCAGGGAGGACGAGAAGGTCTTGTGCGGCCACAGGCTGATGTCTAAGCTACAGGGTCGCGCATGGCAGGATTTCAGAAGTATGACAAGCAAGTCTTTGGACGACGTGGAGGAAGACCCGACGACCACGTTGCCGAAGGGTGTCAGCCAGCTGCTCAAGTACCTAAAGGAGAAGAGTGGCATCCTGGAGGTAGAGGACGCTGCTGAGTGCATGAGGACACTCATGAAGGAGGCGAACCGCAAGCCGAAAACAGCAGTTCGACAAGAAGCATGAGCGCGACCGAGGCCACAGGCTGACCCACAAGCGCTGACAACCACGGCAGCGCAACTACATGGCCGAGGGCGAAGATGACGATCACTCAGAACATGATGACGATGAAGACCGAGGTGATGATGGATTGCATGACCCTCTTCCTGAGATCGCGTCAGCTCCGGCGGCAGTCGAAGACGACGACATCGGCGCTCAGCTCCAGGAGATTTGCGACCAGGCAGGCGACGACCAGGGGTTGAAGCAGGAGTTGCTCGAAGGCGTAATTTTCGAAGCAGCTCTGCAAAGTCAACGTTCATTCAAGCAGACCAGTGGGCTCTTCTACACCAGAAGAAGGCGAATCGCAAGTTCTTGACTCGAAGGAACCCTGGGCGACACCGGGCGACGGGGGCTGGTTCGCAAGCTTCGACCAGGAGGAGGAGGAGGAGGAGGAGGAGGAGGAGGAGGAGGAGGAGGAGGAGGAGGAGGAGGAGGAGCAGGAGGAGCCAAGCGTGGGGCAGGAGGAGGAGGATGAGAAGGAGGAGGATGAGGAGGAGGAGGCGGGAGGAGGAGGAGGAGAAGTAGGAGGTGGGAGGAGGAGGTGGGAGGAGGAGGAGTAGGATGAGGAGGAGGAGGAGGAGGAGGGGGCTGGTTCGCAAGCTTCGTCGAGAGGCCCTCCGAGTTCCGCCGGCAGCCACGGCCACGACAAGGACGCGCGGAAGACGGGCCCGAGCACGATGTGCCCGAGGAGCGGCGGATTCGGACACACTTCCAGGGATCGCAAGGCATCTGCTGAGCTCCAGCACGGGCGCAGGTACAAGTATCCAACATCGTGGTCCCGACGAAAACAAGCTACAGCGAGCAAGACATGATCCGCAAGGACCCGAGTACGAACTGCGGCGATGAGACCACGATCTGCGAGGATACGAGTACGATCTACAGCGAACAGGATTCGCATTATAGAGACGACAACCCCACATACGACGACTCCAAGACCGAAAATACTGCGCACAGGGGTTAACAGGCGAGAAATCAGAAATGCCGTAGTGGTGTACGAACAATATTTTCATCGTTTCCCAGCTCCCCGGGACGTTTACGGCTATCCTGGAATCTGGGGCCACATCTTCTCTGATAGGTTTAAAGATGGCACGGCAATGGCAGATTACTATGTACAAGATGTTAGGTAACAGCCGTCTGAGGCTAGTGAATGGAGCGCTGATCGAGATCACTTTCGGGAAGAACCAGAGGACCGAGTCGTTGAGCCATGCCCTGCTCCCAGGTCTGTAAACCAAAACGAATGCGATTTCCCAGTTTCGGTGGTGGACGAGGAAGCTCCCTTGCTTATAGGCATGGACTTCTTAAGGCAGTTCGGGGTCATCGTGGATTTTGAGTTGGATATGATACGATTTAAGTCCTTGAGCGACAAGGTTTACTTGCTCGAGAGGTCCAGATGCGGTTATCTTCTGTTAGATTTCGGGCCATAGGCTGAATGGAGAGAAGTTGTTCAAACACGGACTTCGGTCCATCCATGCACGAGCTTGGTAGTTCCTTGGGCTCAACACGACGACTCCATGTATTATTCTTAGTTCCAGCCAGCTTCGAGCCGACACCTTCAGCAACATCCACGTTCGAACGCCACCATGGCCTGAAAGAGATTTGTCTGGCTTTTGACCACCGCCACCTGGCTCGGGCTTACTCCTGGAGCTGACGAGCAAGAGGTGCGGCTGCTGTGGAATTCGAAGTACGGGAGGTCAAAACCATGAATGCCAGGGACGTCTACCATTCGGCCAGCCACCCCTCATCAAGCCAGTCAAGTCAAATGAGGAAGACGACCATCAGGGCTGTCCTACAAGCCAGGGCGACTCCAGAATCAGCTGCGAGTGCTGCGGCAAGCCTGGGAGGCTCAGAGCGGGCTGCAGCTGCGTGGGGGGCGGAGCCATGTACGCCGAAGGACCAGCGATCGGACGTCGAATTCTGTGCATCAGTCTACGGGGTATCTAGGGGGCAAACAGACATACCTCGCTTTTGACCACCCTCGCTTCTGAGAAGTACCAAGCGATGCCAAACTACGGCCTGCACTGGTTAGGCCGCTTGACGATGAGGCGCGTGGTATGACTTGGTTTTGCCTGGAAGCGAAAGCGGGGTAGGTAATTCACGCTCTGAGTATCCCAAGGTAAAGAAGAAGGAACAGAGCTCCTCGACACCGACCGCGAGTCCACGGCCACCTCCGAGACACCGTCGGAGGGCGGACTCGAGCTCACCCTCGCCACCGATGACGCCTCCGGGGCCACCGCACCTCCCACGGGCGAAGGTCGCTCCGACGGCGAGGAAGGCCCCCCCGCGGAAAAAGAAGGCGAAGGAGGAGGAGGAGGAGGAGGAGGTGGAGGTGGAGGAGGAGGAGGAGGAGGTCGAGGCAATGTCGGAGACCATAGACCTGGACAAGGTGACGGAAATGGGCATGGAGTTTCCTGGCTGGGACCCCGCGGAGGCGACGCTGACCGAGCACCTCGACCGGATCAAGAATAAGAGCGAGATAGCGACGGAGATTCCAGCGGACCAGGAAGGTGTGATACCTCCCGGAGGAGTGCTACAGCCTGGGGAACTGGCAGCAGCTCGTGACCCAGATGCTGGACGCGGCGAAGGAGCTGCAGAAGATTCATATGCGGGCGGCCATCCAAGCAGCAGTGCGGCGATAAAGCTTCACCAGTCTGAGGGAGCTGCACCACAGGCAGCCGTACGCGCTCATTGGCGGCATCGGCGCGTTCGAGCGCCAGGCAACGTTCGAGGCCCCGCAGATGCGCTGAGGAGGACGACCCGACCTGCTGGAGATCCGCGCTCCAGCCGAGTCCAGACCTGGGTCCCGCCGTCGAGAAGCTGGGCGGGAGGGCGACGAGGTTCCGCAACCACCACGAGTACGACCTCACGACCAGCACGGGCTGCCGACGTGCGACTCAGATGTTGGCGCTGGAGAGGCCGAGGCGAGACGTGCCCTCGCCGCCGTGCACTGCGCGGTCCGCCGTCCAGAACGGCAGCCGCGAAGACGCCAGGCAGAGCCGTGCGAGCGCCTGGAGGCCGAGCGGTGTGAGCACGACGAGGTGGCCACTCACGCAGGCTACTGGCTCACCAGGCCCTACGCTGAGGCGCAGAGGTGGATCTCGAGCACCCCCTGAAATGTGGAAGCTGGCCGAACGTAATATCCGAGGGTATCCTCCCTGGGATGCACGAGAACATCCTGCAAGCGCGAAGAATGCCGGGGTGCCCTCCCCGAACCGACCGCGATCTCATGCCTTGGCCCGACTGTATCTCAGGCGCCTCAGGGAGCAACATCTCACAGCGCGAGTGGACGGCCGTGCGTGCGGCGCGAAGGATCCCTCGACGAGGCAGCCGATCGGGAAGGAGTGGCCGATCGCGATGCCGGACCCTCACCTCAACACTACGCTGGGGCGCGCATGTTCGAGCAAGCGAAGCCACGTGCACAACCGTTACCGCGAACCGACTCAAGGAAAGAATTCCGTCGGGCTTGACTGGAGAGGACGACGCGCGAGAGGACATCAGACCTTTCCGAGGGCTACATTGCCATAGGAATGTAGAAGGCACGGGTCTCTAAAGACAGGACGCAAGGGTACCCTTGACTTGGCGGGGTCGACCTACTAATCAAGGTCGACTGCGCCGAGCCGACGGCAGTCTACCCGACCCTGATGTACAAGGAGTGGGCCGACACCACCAGGACGCATCCAGAGTGGTCTACCTGGTGTGCGTGGGCAGGGGGCGACCACAAGATGGCGGTGCAAGGGAAGTGCTTCGCAGTCAGGAAGAGGCTTGTTGGCAAGCAACCGCCGCCGCAGATCAAACGCCTGGAGTCCGACTTGGAGGCAGAGATCGACGTCGACCCGGAGTGCAAGTACGAATACTGGGAGCGTGACGGCGAAAACTTCACAACGTACCAGGGTACTGGTCCAGATGGGCTGGACTGGCCGAAGGTTGTACGACGCGTGGCGTGGGACGTGGTCGCCAATCAGCTGTTAGAGGACGAGCTTGGAGAGGAGATGCCCACCAACGAGGAGGTCCGTACTCCATTACCCGAAGGTGCGAGGCGTATTCGGACGCGCCTGTACTAACAGCGAGACGGCGACCAGCGCGAGGAGGTACAGCAGCAAACGGCTGAACCTCAACCAGAAGAGCATGAACCACCTGCACATAGAGATCAGGAAACACAACCGCCGCCTCAACCGTGCGCCTCGGACGACGACGGTGCGCAGGTTTTGACGACGGCAAGATTGACGGATGTCTACGACGGCTGCATGTTCGCCTCGGACATCGTACCAAAAAAACTCTCACGGCTGTCATCATGAGCATCGTTTATCCGACCCCCATCCCCAGCGGCGTGGCCTGGGCACCACTGGCCGATTTACCCCCCTTGATGGGGATATAGGCCGTTCCCTTCGGGTTTGGGGTGTATCCCCAACTGGGGGGTAATTTGGTGGGGGTCTCGAAGGAGATGGGGATGGGGATAGGGATCGGTTGAACGATACTGACATCAGGGACGCGCCCTGGAGTTGGCGACCAAAGTGCAAGTGCGAGGCCCGCGAGCGTCATGAGCGCGAAGCCCCCGGAGTCGGGGACGGCGCGGTGCAGCCCGACTGCGCCAGCTCAGCTACGCCAGCCCGACCAACGGCCTTTACGGTGGGGGCATTGGATAAGGAACCCTTAGATAAGGAATCCAGGGTCTAGAGACCTGTGGAACTCCAATCGACGCGTGACCATGCATATCACCGCGGCCCTCATCAGATAAGGAATCCTCCAGGGTCTGCAGCCTCCTGGGCGCATTCCTTAACCCACGCCCCCACCGCGCTGGAACGATCCCCACGACAAGCAGATCTGGACGGGCATGTGCATCGTTGGCACGGGTACCAGACTGAGCGGCGGAGCCATAAACTTAAGGGGAGGATGACGGGGTCGGACGAGGAGCTTCGCGAGACGCTGGACAACAGGTGAATGCAGCTCTACGGCCGACCAGCTCTACTTCGGCTGGGCGGCGAGGGCTGCCGCGTCGAGAAGAGAGATAAGGAATGGTTTTCGTTGCGAGGTATCATGGTGGACATTGTGGCCCAACAAGTTCACAACCAGCTGTCGCTTTGCGAGCGCAACGCTGGCGTCCTCAAGGAGACCATAGCCAAGATCGCAGAGGTGACGGATAGCAAAATGATGGCGGAGGAAATCTTCGCAAAGGCGATCGACGCGATGAACGACCTCGGCAAGTGCAAGGGTCACAACCCTTACGACATGATGCTGGGGACGATGCCGGAGCCGACCGAGGGAGACACGTTCGGAGGAGAGCATGATCTACCACTGATGCAAGGCCTACTCTGCCGAGGACAAGGTGTATGTCAAGAACCAGGAGGAGCGACTCCAGGCCCGCAAGTCAGTCCTCGAGACGATCTCACTAAGACGCCTTGCGCTCCTGGAATTGCGCTGGACCTGGGAGAAGACGGAGTGGGCCAAGGGGCAGCTGTGCTACTGGTTGGCTGGGGAGGCGAAGGGTGCAGTCAAACGGCCAGCAGGTGCCTAGGCTTGGCCAGCCAGGGCCATCGCGCAAGAGCCGAGCTCCGACGGTCATCCAGGCTCTGCCGTGTGGATCGAGCACCACGGCAGACTTCTGCGAGCTGGACGTGGGCACCTTCGACCAGCTACCGAGATGGAGCTGGAAATGCATCAGCTGCTGCGGCGATGCTCAAGTCCAAGATCAATGAGTTTGACGGCCTGATCGGCCAGCGCACGCCTGACCTAGACTTAGGTCGGGCATGTACTCCTACGGGCGGATTTTGCAAGGACAATTCAACATGGTCAACAACTGTGCAACAATAATCCAACCATAATCGAATGATACCGGAGAAAAAACCCAATGAATGTCTTTTTAGGGCTATAGGGCCATGGGGCTATTGGGCTATAGGGCGATGGGGCTATGGTGCTATAGGGCTATGGGGGGCTATAGGGCCACAGGGCTATAGGTCTATAGGGCTATAGTGCTATAGGTCCGTAAGGCTATAGGGCTCCACCGAAGGCCACAGACTTACCACCGCTCGCACGCGTCACCCACACCCATTTCGGGACACCCCTCACACGTTTCGTGGCCCCATAGGGAGCTCCACCGAAGGCCCCAGTGCCACCGCCCGCATGCGTCACCCAGACCTATTTCGTCACACCCCTCACACGTTTCGGGGCCCCATAGGGAGCTCCAACGAAGGCCCCGGTGCCACCGCCCGCATGCGTCACCCACGCCCATTCCAGCACACCCCTCACGCGTTTCGTGGCCCCATAGGGAGCTCCACCGAAGGCGCCACTGCCACCGCCCGCATGCGTCACCCACACCCATTCGTCACACCCCTCACACGCTTCGTGGCCCCATAGGGAGGGAGCTCCACCGAAGGCCACAGTACCACCGCCCGCATGCGTCACCCATGCACGTTTCGGCACACCCCTCACGCGTTTCGTGGCCCCATAGCGAGCTCCACCGAAGGCGCCAATGGCTGCGTTCGCATGCGCCCACCGCACCCATTTCGGCACGGCACCAGTGGCTGCGTTCGCATGCGCCCACCGCATCTATTTCGGCACACCTCTCACGCGTTTCGTGGCCCCATAGGGAATTCCACCGACGGCCCAAGTGGCTGCTCTCGCATGCGCCCGCCGGACAAATTTTGGCACACCCCTCACACGTTTCGTGGCCCTAGGAGCTCCTCCGAATGCGGTGCATACAACGACGGTGCTCACACCTGCATATGGCTGGGCCGTTCGCCAGGCGAATTTCACTATTTTTGAATATTCCTCCTGCAGACGGACATGCCCGACTTAACCTAGACGACGATGACGATGCGTGAGCCGTGGAACCTGAGGATCCTCCACCGCCAGCTGCGGCAGCAGGCGGCCCAGTGGCCACGGAGCCGCAGACGACGCCAAATCCAGAACCTGCGGTGCCCGATCTACGAGCAGAGACCGACAAGGACGAGTGCCAGTCCTGGGATGACAAGAAGGAAGCACATAGACGATGTTTCGTCGGTCGGGCTGGAGGACCCAGAGCCGACTGGAGAAACGCCGCCCCTGCGAGGAGCTGATGTGGACGAGGGCTCTGCGGCCAAGAGGTCGCGCCAGACTGCGAAGTCCGCAACGACGAGAGGGAGGGGCCAAGGCTAGTTCGAGGGCCGCGTCAAAGGGGCCTCCGATTCCAGCAGCAAGACCGCGGACGGCGACGATGCAACTACTGGGGGGCAGGAGGCCGTCTACCTATCGAGCGCGGTCACCTGCAGAGACGGCTTCACCCGCTTCGCGAAGGACCCCCGCCTGTGGGTGGCTGCACAGGCGCGGAGGCAGCGCGCCGGGGTCGGATGCAAGAAGCTGGGAGGCAGTGGCCAACAGCTAGACGGTCAAGGACCTGGGCAGGATTTTACAGTGGAGGCCAGTCCACAAGAAACCCTCCACAAGAAACCCAACCCTGAGAACCCAGGGCTGCCATTGATTTTTGCTGCGGGAACGTCACGCCTTCTGCAGCAACACCATCGAAACCAAACCCAGGGCGTCCTGGGGGCAAGCAGGGTGATTCTTGACATGGGCCCACACTGTGATCAGCTCGTCGAGACGATCCACGAGATCGCGGCGACGGGCGTCGCCGTGCATCCCTACGAGGTCACGGCCCGGCTCTGCCACGTCGACTCTTCGTGCTGTTCTCGCGCACAGATGGGAGCAGTCAAGGCAGGTGCGTGCTCTGTGCAACGGAGAAATCATCACTGGCAGGCAAGAAGCAAGCATACACGGTGTTGGCTGGAACTTCGAAGAAATTGGCGAGGAAGTGCCGCTCTTTTCTTGGAGCCGAGATCCAGGCGGCCAGTGACGCTGCAGAGGAGTTGCAGTACGCCCAGCTCCCCTGGATGGAGATGCTGAACGCGGATGTGAAGTTGAAAGGCGACGAGCGCTACGAGATGATCAGAAATGGGCCAGGAATTGTTCTTGGTGACGGACTGCTGAGCCTCTACGGTGCAGTGATTGGATCGGAGAGTTCGGCACTGGGCTTGGGTGACAAGCCAGACGCTATCCAGTGCATGACGTTCAAACAAGGGGTGACCGAGTGCGGTGCAGACACGCCCAAGTAGCATACGGAAGGACTAAGAGAAAGTACGAGGCGCAGAGACTTCTCGGTGAATTCATGGTCAGGAGCTATCGAACGTTGGTGCACGACCCGGAGTTCGAGTCGGTACGCAAGAGAGGCCTTCGAAGTCTCGACGTTTTGGAGGAGAAACCTCTTTCCCTCGACGAATTTCAAGAAGACAACATGGTCGATTTTTTGTTGGGGCCCGTCGCTTCCATATTCAGCTCGACTCCGCGTGCTTCCGCGACCCTTCCGCCGTGGTGCTCGGCCGACAATCTGGTCGATCGAGCCAAGCCTCGTTGCGTGTGACTGTTGCTTTTCCGGTTGATGAAGTTCAGGTCGGAGTTTCAGGCTAACACGGTCTCCTCTTGTGCAATTCATCCTGCATGGTTGGCCCCTCCGACCCGTGCCCTCTCTGAACCTAACCCCTCTTCGCTGGTGCTGTGGCTCGAAAGCGCCCTTGAGTCCGGGTAAAAGGCCACTGGGCCCGACACGAAAAGCGGTGTCATCGGTGCTTCCAGAGCACCACTGTTTCGTCGCCCACAAGGGGCGGCCACCTTTGTGACATGCGAGTACATCGGACAGGCGAACCTTGCTTGACAAGGCTCGCGGTATCAAGATATCGAGGCTGCTCGCCTACGCCGACAATCTGGTGGGGCTCCTTGGGCGGCTCAGGCGCCTCCCTGGCGCTCTTCAAGGCGTTCAAAGCAGACATGGCTGGCCACCGCGCCCGACAAGAGGGTCTACGAGGCAGGCCGCCACGACGGCCCCAGACGGGCCAGGGTGGCCTCGAGACGGCCCGAATGGCCTCCGTAGGTTTCTGACGGATTTCTGCACTCTCGCCGCTTCGGCCTTTCGTCGGCTCAAAACAGCCCACGACGGCCTAGACGGGCACCACGAGGGCTCCAAGACGGCCCAAGAGAGTGCTGAGATGGCCCAGGAGCGGCCCGAAAGTGCCCGAAGTCAGCCCACAAAAGCGCTCAGACGGCCCTCAAGGTCCCCCAAAGAGCCCGAAGACGACCCAGAGAGCTCCCCAAGATGGACTCTGAAAGAAGCGCCCGTACGGCCCAAGAGCGTCCCCAGACGGCCCAGGGAGCCCCTTAGAGCCCCCGAGGCGCCTCCAAGGCGCTGCCAAGAGGCCCCAAGAGGCCCCCAAGAACCCCTCAGGAGGCGCCCAGAACCCCGTGACGGCCTCCCGCGCCCCTTCGACTAGCCACCACCCAACATGCTGGACTGGCACGGTGGTGGTACTTTCCGCAGGCAGCTGGATCAACTTTCGGAGGACAACAACTGCATTAACATCAACTTTCGGAGCGCGCGGATCTCGCATATCTTCGGTAGACCTCCTTCCCTGGCGCGCGGAGCGCGCCAGGGGCGACGCCGCGGTGGCCCAGCGCTGATCCAAGAAATCAGCGCGGAGCTCCGACATTTTATTATTATGCCGTGTTCTCTTCTCAATTTCCCTTTGCACCGTGGAGCCCTGCAGGCTCGAGGGCCGGCTTTCATCCCGAGTCGAGTTTTGGCGCTCCTGGGGCCCAGTAGGGGCCCCAGGAGGCTGAATATGGGCAGAGACCGTGCGTCGTGCTTATTTCCCAACCATCCTGCGGTGTTGGGTCCTCGTTTTGAATAGGCGGTGCCCCGCGCGTCATCATCATCATCATCATCATCATCATCATCATCATCATCATCATCATCATCATCATCATCATCATCATCATCGTCATCATCATCGTCATCATCATCATCAGCACCAGTATCGTCATCAACACCATTATCATCATCGACATCATCGACGTCGTCATCACCATCATCTATCATCGTCATCATCATCACCCATTTCGGCACACCCATCACACGTTTCGTGGCCACACATGGAGCTCCACCGAAGGCCCCAGTGGGACCGCCCGCATGCGTCACCCACCACCCAGTACAGCGTTTCGTGGCTCCATAGGGAGCTCCACCGAAAACTCCACCGGGACCGCCCGCATGCGTCATCCACTACCCAGTACAGCGCTTCGTGGCCGCACAGGGAGCTCCACCGAAGGCCCCAGTGGGACCCCTCCGCATGCGTCATCCGCCACCAAATGCAGCGTTTCGTGGCCCCATAAAAGGGGGCTCCACCGAAGGCCCCTGTGGGACCGCCCGCATGCGTCATCCACCATCGAGCACAACGTTTCGTGACCCCATAGGGAGCTCCACCTAAGGCCCCAGTGGGACCGCCCGCATGCGTCACCCACCACTCAGTACAGCGTTTCGTGGCCTCATAGGGAGCTCCACCGAAGGCCCCAGTGGGACCGCCCGCATGCGTCACCCACTACCCAGTACAGCGCTTCGTGGCCCCATAGGGAACTCCACCGAAGGCCCCAATGGGACCGCCCGCATGCGTCGTCCACCATCGAGCACAACGTTTCGTGACCCCATAGGGAGCTCCACCGAAGGCCCCAGTGGGACCGCCCGCATGCGTCACCCACCACCCAGTACAGCGTTTCGTGGCCTCATAGGGAGCTCCACCGAAGGCCCCAGTGGGACCGCCCGCATGCGTCACCCACCACCCAGTACAGCGCTTCGTGGCCCCATAGGGAACTCCACCGAAGGCCCCAGTGGGACCGCCCGCATGCGTCGTCCACCATCCAGCACAGCGCTTCGTGGCTCCATGGGGAGCTCCACCGAAGGCTCCAGTCGGGCCGCCCGCATGAGTCACCCACCGCCCAGTACAGCGTTTCGTGGCCCCATAGAGGACTCCACCGCCGGCCCCATTGGGACCGCCCGCATGCGTCATCGACCACCCAATACAACGTTTCGTGGCTCTATATGGGGGCTCCACCGAAGGCCCCAGTGGGACCGCCCGCATGCGTCATCCACCACCCAGTACAGCGTTTCGTGTCCCCAGAGGCAGCTCATGGAACTCCATTTATGGTCTCCTCGGCGAAACTCGCATGGCGGCCTCGCGGCGGAGTTCGCATGGCGGCGACATTCGATTTTCTGGTTTTTCGGTCATATTCGACGTAGTGAGGCCACTTTCGGGCCGCGCATCCCGGGCGGGAGCCAGCCTGCTCGCTCTCTCTGCTCCGCGCAGCGGGCGGCCCGCAGCCTTGGACGTGGGCGTGCACGGACAAAACGGGAAAAGAAAAACGGGAAGGAAGCGGGCGCGATCCTCGTGAGAGGCGTGCCGACATGGGCGTCGACATTTATGCACGTAGACTCGCGCGCGCAGACTCACCCACAATCGGACACACTCGCTCTCAGTCTCTCGCACACAGACCTATCGTCTTCGCTCGCGTTGTGTGCCCCGCCACGCATGTCGGCACGCCCCTCACACGGTTCGTGGCCCCATAGAGAGCGTGGGCGAAGATGATATTCATACTTGCGGTATTCACAGCTGCATATGGTTGGGTCCTTCGCCAGGCTTATTTTTTCACGACGGGGGGGTGGGAGGAGGGGATGACAGGGCGAAACGATTATCGAATCGGTTCGTTTTTTCCCAAACCATCCTGTGGTGTTGGGTCCTCGTTTTGAAGAGACGGTGCCGCGCGTCTCCCCCTCTCTCCTCCTCCTCCTCGTCCTCCTCCTCCTCCTCCTCCTCCTCCTCGTCCTCCTCCTCCTCCTCCTCCTCCTCCTCCCTCCTCCCCCTCCTTGCCTTTGTTCTCCACAGGTTTCTGTTTCGGCACACCCCTCACACGTTTCGTGGCCCCATAAAAAAAGGGGTTCCACCTAAGGTCCCACTGGCGCAGCCCGCATGGCGGCGCCGCCCCATTTTGACACACCCCTCACACGTTTCGTGGCCCCATAAGGGGGGCTCCACCTGAGGTCCCAGTGGCGCGGCCCGCATGGCGGCGCCGCCCGATTCTGGTACACCCCTCACACGCTTCGTGGCCCCATAGGGAGCTCCATCTAAGGTCCCAGTGGCGCAGCCCGCATGGCGGCGCCGCTCCATTTTGGCACACCCCTCGCACGTTCCGTTGCCACCTGAAGTCCCAGTGGCGCAGCCCGCATGGCGGCGCCGCCCCATCTTGGTACACCCCTCACACGTTTCATGGCCCCATAGGGAGCTCCATCTTAAGTCCCAGTGGCGCAGCCCGCGTGGCGGCGCCGCTCCATTTTGGCACGCCCCTCAGGCGCTTCGTGGCCCCATAGGTAGCTCCATCTAAGGTCCCAGTGGCGCAGCCCGCATGGCGGCGCCGCCACATCTTGGCACACCCCTCACACTTGTTGTCCCCGTAGGGAGCTCCATCTAAGGCCCCAGCGGCGCTGCCCGCATGGCGGCGCCGCCCTCTTTTGGCACGCCACTCACACGTTTCGTGGCCCCTCACACGTTTTGGAAACCTTCTCTCCGTCTCGTGGACTCTCGCCCTGGGCCGTCGGCTGTCCAGCGCCTTGCCCTCTCGGCCGACGTCGCCCAGGCGTAATCCTGGACTGCGGCCGCCACGAGGTGGGGAACGGCAGGAAGGAGGACGACGACTGGCGGCTGGAGCTCTACGCGCTGCTCTCGCGCGCCACGCGCCACGAGGACCTCCTGCTCACGCGGGCGCCGCGCATCGAGTTCTTCCCGGCAGGGCCGCCGGAGGGATTGCGTAAGCAGCTGGAGCAGTTTGCTACGCGCACGAAGCGGCGCAGGAGGGAGGCGACGGCCCTCGCCAGGGAGCTCGGCTTCACCGAGTTTATCCGCGAGGCTTGACTTGAAAAGCGACCCGCCCGACCCCCGCCGTCTCTCGACGGTCTGACTGTTTGGCTTCGCGCTGCGGGCAACCCGCGCGCGTCGCTGGGGCCCTCTCGGGGCGACCAGCGCGCGTCGCGGGAGTTCCGCGCTGCGCTCTGCCCAGAGCCTCGCTCGCCCCCGTCGTCTCTCTGCCCGGAGGCCACAGCCTTGCCCGCGATCAGCCAGCCAACTCTCTCTGCTCCGCGCAGCGGACGACCCGCGCGCGTCGCCGGGACCCCTTGGCGCCGCGCCCGCAGCCTCGGACATGGGCGCGCACGGGAAGAGAGAGAGAGAGAGAGAGAAAACAAAAAAAAACTATCGGGAAGGAAGCGGGCGCGATCCTCGGGAGGAACGCGCCGACATGGGCGTCGACGCTTATGGGCGTGGACTGATTCGCACGCAGACTCATTCACAATCAGACTCACTCGCGCTCAGTCTCTCGCACGCAGACCTATCGTCTTCGCTCGCGCCGCGTGCCCCGCCACGCATCTCGGCGCGCCCCTCGCACGGTTCGTGGCCGCATAGAGAGCGCGGTCAAAGATGAGATTCAGAATTGCGGTATTCACAACTGCGCATGGTTGGGTCCTTCGCCAAGATAATTCCGCCCACCCCTGCAGTGTCATAGTTGCCGCGCGCCCGTCTAGTCGTAGCGATTGGGAATGTGTTGGTGTGTTCGTGGCCAAGGGGAGTTATCTGGGAGACGCTCGATGGCTATTCGGGGCACTCTTGGGACGAACTGGGCCGTGGACCAGATGCCTCTCTGGGAGGCTTCTTGGGGTCACTTCGGAACCCCCTCGGGAGCTCCTTTCGTTGCTTCTTCCTCGATCTTCTTTTTCCCAACCATCATGTGGTGTTGGGTTCTCGTGTTGAAGAGACAGCCCCCCGCGTCTCCTCCTTCTTCCTTCCTTCCTCCTCCCTCCTCCTCCCTCCTTGCGTTTCACCCACCCAGTACAACGTTTTGTGGCCCCGTAGGGAGCTCCTTTGAAGGCCCCAGTGCCACCGCCCGCATGCGTCACCCACATCAATTCCGGCACACCACTCACACGTTTCGTGGCCCATTGGGAGCTGCAACGAAGGCCTCAGTGCCACCGCCCGCATGCGCCACCCACACCTAATTCGTCACACCCCTCACACGTTTCGCGGCCCCGTAGGGAGCTCCACCGAAGGCCCCAGTGCCACTGCCCGCATGCAACACCCACACTCATTTCGTCACACCCCTCACACGTTTCGTGGCCCCATAGGGAGCTCCACCGAAGGCCCCAATGCCACCGCCCGCATGCGTCACCCACGCACATTCGCCACACCCCTCACACGCGTCGTAGCCCCATAGGAAGCTCCAACGAAGGCCACGGTGCCACCGCCCGTATGCGTCACCCACACCCATTTCGGCACACCCCTCACACGTTTCGTGGCCTCATAGGGAGCTCCACCGAAGGCCCCAGTGCCACCGCCCGCATGCGTCACCCACACCGATGTCGGCACACCCCTCAAACGTTTGGTGGCCCCATGAGGGGGGCTCCTTTGAAGGCCCCAGTGCCACCGCCCGCATGCGTCACCCACACCCATGTCGGCACACCCCTCACACGTTTCGTGGCCCCATAAGGAGCTGCACCGAAGGCCCCAGTGCCACCGCCCTCATGCGTCACCCACACCCATTTCGGCACACCCTCACACGTTTCGTCGCCCCATAGGGATCTCCACTGAAGGCCCCAATGCCACCGCCTGAATGCGTCACCCACGCACATTCCGGCACACCCCTCACGCGTTTCGTGGCCTCATAGGGAGCTCCACCGAAGGCTCCAGTGCCAACGCCCGCATGCGTCAACCACATACATTTCGGCACACCCCTCACACGTTTCGTGGCCCCATAGGGAGCTCTACCGAAGGCCCCAGTGCCACTGCCAGCGTGCAACACCCACACCCATTTCGACACAGCCCTCACACGTTCCGTGGCCCCACAGGGAGCTCCATCGAAGGCCCCAGTGCCACCGCCCGCATGCACCACCCACACCAATTTCGTCACACCCTCACACATTTCGTGGCCCCATATGGAGCTCCAGCGAAGGCCACGGTGCCACCGCCCGTATGCGTCACCAACGCCCATTCTGGCACACCTCTCACGCGTTTCGTAGTCCCATAAGGAGCTCCACCGAAGGCGCCAGTGGGACCGCCCGCATGCGTCACCCACACCCATTTCGGCACACTCCTCACACGTTTCGTGGCCCCTTTCAGTGCCACCGCCGTTATCGCCATTGTCATCGTCACAACCATTTCGGCACACCCCTCAGACGTTTCGTGGCCTCACAGGGAGCTCCACCGACGGCCCCTGTGCCACCGCCCGCATGCGTCACCCACATCCATGACGGCACACCTCTCACACGTGTCGTAGCCCCATAGGGAGCTCCACCGAAGGCCCCAGTGCCACCGCCCGCATGCGTCACGCAAGCCCATTTCGTCACACCCCTCACACGTTTCGTGGCCCCATAGGGAGCTCCACCGAAGGCCCCAATGCCACCGCCCGCATGCGTCACCCACACCCATGTCGGCACACCCCTCACACGTGTCGTAGCCCCATAAGGAGCTCTACCGAAAGCCCCAGTGCCACCGCCCGCATGCGTCACGCACACCCATTTCGGAACACCCCTTACACGTTTAGTGTCTCCACAGGAAGGTTCACCGAAGGCCCCAACGCCACGGCCCGCATGCGTCACGCACACCAATTTCGGCACTTCCCTCACACGTTTCGTCGCCCCTTAGGGAGCTCCACTGAAGGCCCCAATGCCACTGCCCGCATGCGTCACGCACACCCATTTCGGCACACCCCTCACACGTTTCGTGGCCTCATAGGGAGCTCCAACGAAGGCCACGGTGCCACCGCCCGTATGCGTCACCCACACCCATTTCGGCACACCCCTCACACGCTTCGTGGCCTCATAGGGAGCTCCACCAAAGGCTCCAGTGCCAACGCCCGCATGCGTCACCCACATACATTTCGGCACACCCCTCACACGCTTCGTGGCCCCATAGGGAGCTCCAACGAAGGCCTCGGTGCCACCGTCCGCACGCGTCACCCACGCCAATTCCAGCACACCCCTCACACGTTTCGTGGCCCCATAGGGAGCTCCACCGAAGGCCCCAATGCCACCGCCCGCATGCGCCACCCACACCGATGTCGGCACACCCCTCAAACGTTTGGTGGCCCCATGAGGGGAGCTCCACCGAAGGCCCCAGTGCCACCGCCCGCATGCGTCACCCACACCCATGTCGGCACACCCTTCACACGTTTCGTGGCCCCATATGGAGCTCCACCGACGGCCCCTGTGCCACCGCCCGCATGCGTCACCCACATACATTTCGGCACACCCCTCACACGTTTCGTGGCCCCATAGAGAGCTCTACCGAAAGCCCCAGTGCCACTGCCCGCATGCACCACCCACACCAATTTCGTCACACCCTCACACATTTCGTGGCCCGATATGGAGCTCCAGCGAAGGCCACGGTGCCACCGCCCGTATGCGTCACCAACGCCCATTCTGGCACACCTCTCACGCGTTTCGTAGTCCCATAAGGAGCTCCACCGAAGGCGCCAATCACACTGCCCGCATGCGTCACCCACACCCATGTCGGCACACTCCTCACACGTTTCGTGGCCCCTTTCAGTGCCACCGCCGTTATCGCCATTGTCATCGTCACAACCATTTCGGCACACCCCTCACACGTTTCGTGGCCCAAGAGGAGCTCCACCGAAGGCCCCTGTGCCACCGCCCGTATGCGTCACGCAAGCCCATTTCGTCACACCCCTCACGCGTTTCGTGGCCCCATAGGGAGCTCCACCGAAGGCCCCAGTGCCACCGCCCGCATGCACCACCCACACCAATTTCGTCACACCCTCACACATTTCGTGGCCCCATATGGAGCTCCAACGAAGGCCACGGTGCCACCGCCCGCATGCGTCACCAACGCCCATTCTGGCACACCTCTCACGCGTTTCGTAGTCCCATAAGGAGCTCCACCGAAGGCGCCAATCACACTGCCCGCATGCGTCACCCACACCCATTTCGGCACACCCCTCACACGTTTCGTGGCCAAAGAGGAGCTCCACCGAAGGCCCCTGTGCCACCGCCCGTATGCGTCACGCAAGCCCATTTCGTCACACCCCTCACGCGTTTCGTGGCCCCATAGGGAGCTCCACCGAAGGCCCCAGTGCCACCGCCCGCATGCGTCACCCACATACATTTCGGCACACCCCTCACACGTGTCGTAGCCCCATAGGGAGCTCTACCGAAAGCCCCAGTGCCACCGCCCGCATGCGTCACGCACACCCATTTCGGAACACCCCTCACACGTTTAGTGTCTCCACAAGGAGGTTCACCGAAGGCCCCAGCGCCACCGGCCGCATGCGTCACGCACACCAATTTCGGCACACCCCTCACACGCTTCGTCGCCCCATAGGGTTCTCCACTGAAGGCCCCAATGCCACCGCCCGCATGCGTCACGCACACCCAGTGAGGCACACCCCTCACACGTTTCGTGGCCCCACAGGGAGCTCCACCGAAGGCGCCAGTGGCTGCGTTCGCATGCGTCCACCGTACCCGTTTCGGCACACCTATCACACGTTTCGCGGCACTACAGCGAGCTCCACCGACGGCCCCAATGGCTGCGTTCGCATGCGCCCACCGCACCTATTTCGGCACACCTCTCACGCGTTTCGTGGCCCCATCGGGAATTCCACTGACAGCACCAGTGGCTGCTTTCGCATGCGCCCACCAGACAAAGTGTGGCACACCGCTCACACGTTTCGTGGCTCTATAGGGAGCTCGTCCGAATGCGGTGCATACGACGACGGTACTCACAACTGCATATGGCTGGGTCCTTCGCCATGCTAATTTTTGCAGCCTCCTCCTGCTCGTGCGGCGAGACGAGGGGAAGGTAGTGTTTTCTTCTTCCAGCTTTTCCCCCCCGCCTTGGCGCGCTGCGCGCGCCAAAATTGGGGGTCCAAAACAAATCCAAGTAGTCCGCGCGCACCTCCGAAACACTAGGATCATGCCGCTTTTTTCGGCCACACGCAGGAGTGATCCTGGGTAAGAGTGGCCTTTGGTGCGCGGCTTTTGGGGAGACGCGGGGGGACCAACACACAAGCGCGCAAGACGCCACCATCGCACCGGGTTCGGCGATCGGGGGACCCCAGTGGGCGCGCACCAGAGGTCACTCCGGCGAAGGGCCACTCTCACGTCCAGCCGATTCTTGCGGTTCGATCCTCGGCGTCGCTGAGGAGATCGCTGATGCTCTTGCTGGCGGGCGAGCCCATGGCGGCCGCCAGGGCCGCCCTTGTGCTCGAGGGCGGCGCGGGGCCCGCGGGCGTGCCGAGGCCGGCGGGCGGCCCGTGGACGGCCACGGGGCTGTCGGTGAGCCCGGGCACGGTGGAGGGGTCCACGATGTGGATGCCGCCGGGGATGGCCCTGGCGGGTGCCCGTGCGGTACAGTCAGCCCGCACGTTGAGGATGCGCGGTGAGGATGCCAGGGCCTTGAGGGGCCATGCTGACGTTTTCCGAACGAGGTTGGCCAGCGATAGCGGCCCAGGATGGGCCGAGGAGGCAAGGATGCAAGGGTACCACTGGGAAGGCTGCCCATCCTTACTATGCGGGTTGACTGTAGACACATACACCCGCACTTATTACTAAGAGAACATTGGCCTAGGAAAACAGGCTCTTCAAAGGTCGCTTTCTTAATGCATCGCGCAGGTCTGCCCTGGGGTGAAAAGACGACAGAACACATCGAGCAACATCTCCACAGGTCTACCCTGGGATCCAAATGTTCGAAAGAGCGTGTTCTACCGCTGCTGGCGGAAAACCGAGGGGGGGTGTCACTACCGGTTCGAACCCCTCCACCTCCCCCCCCCCCTCGAAAACCGGGGGGGGTCACTACCGGTTCGAACCCCCCCCCCTCGAAAACCGGGGGGGGGTGCGGACAGTGGTGGGGACGGTGGTGGTGGGGACAGTGGTGAGGGGACAGCGGGGCAGACAGTGGTGGGGACAGTGGGACAGTGGTGGGGACGGTAGTGGTGGGGACAGTGGCGGGGACAGTGGTGGGAACAGTGGGGACAGTGGGACAGACAGTGGGGACGGTGGTGGTGGGGACAGTGGTGTGGGGACAGTGGGAATGTGGTGGAAAAAGTGGGACAGTGGAGGGTACAGTGGTGGTGGGGACAGTGGTGAAGGCGGTGGCGAGGACGGCGGTGGGACAATGTGACAGAGGTACAGTGGGGACAGTGGTGGGGACAGTGGGGACAGTGGTGGGAACAGTGGGACAGCTCAGTGGGACAGCGGAGGGAGTCAGTGGGACAGTGGGGATAGTCGGGCAGTGGTTGGGGCCGTGGAGAACGTGTGGAACCGTGGTAGTGGGGACACGTGGTGGGGACAGTGGGGAACCCAGGGTGAGGTGGTGGGGACTGACGGTGGTGGAACCAGTGGGGACAGTGGTGGTGAGGACAGTGGTGCTGGGAACAACAGTGGGGGATGTGGTGCGGACGGTGGTAGGGACCGGGAGTTGTATACTGGCGGTGAGGGGGGGTGGGTGGGCAGGGGTTCGAATGGTAGTGACCCCCCTCTGGTTTTCGAAGGGGGGGTGGGGTGGGGTTCGAACCGGTAGTGACCCCCCCCGGTTTTCGAGGGGGAGGGGGGAGGGGGTAGGGGAGGGAGGGGGTTTTGCCGAGGGAGGGGAGGGGGGGGGGATCCAGCAGGGGGGGGGGATTTTCGGAGGGGGGGGGGGGACCCCCGGGTTCGGGAGGAAAAGGGGGGGAATTTTCCACAGTAAAGCGGCCGTGTATCACGCTCTCTCATCTCTGCTACGACAACTCAGACTCCGATCCTGAAGCGGCTGTGCGTTGAAGAAGCCTCATGGGTGTGAGACGAGGAATCGGCGGTGGACAAACCTCCCTTTAATAGACCTCCCCTTAGTGAAAACGGCCTGGGACCGAAACCGGCGGACCTGGACCCGCAAAAATGACGGCCGCGACGCCCTCTCGCGAAACGAAAACGGCCAATTCCTTAATCGACGTGTCAGCGTAGGAGGTCTGTCCACCCCCGAAGGAATCTTGCCCTAGGAAACGTTTGGGCACCTTCTTCGCCGATTCTCGAGGGTCCTGAGGTCGAAGGTGCGCCATAGCTTTCGGTCGGGCGTGTCCTACAATAGGCGGACTGTGGACGACGAATAAACAATAGTCAACAAATACCCCCCCAAATACCCCAAAATAATCAAAACATCGTCCTCCGAGTACTTATTCGCCGGCCCAACGGGCCAGGGCGTGCTAAGATCTCCGGTAACTGGTTAACAGTATTAACAGTATTTCTAGTTCGCGCGCGCGGGGCGGCCCCTGGGGGGGCGAAAAGTCCCGACCGCCGCCCGAACCAAGTCTACTCAGAGATGGTTTTCCTTCCGGCCTCTCAGGCTCCCCAGAGCGCGCTCAGAGTGCCCCAAGAGGCCCCCAAGACTGCCCAAGAGGCCCCCGAGACGCCCAAAGAGCGCTCGAAGACGCCGAAGATGACCCCAAGACGGCCCAAAAGGCCCCCAAGACAGCCCAAGAGGCCTCCAAGACGCCCCAAGAGCCTTCCAAGAGGCCTCCGAAGAGAGCCCCAAGAGGCCAAAATCGTTGATTCTCATTGTTTTTTTCGATGTTTTTTGTGTTCTGTGTTTTTCGGCTTCCGGACGCTCCAAGACGGCCCAAGAGGCCCCCAAGACCGCTCCAAGACGGCCCACGAAGCTCCCAAGACGGCGCCGAAACGACCCAAGAGAGCCCTCAATACGGCCCAAGTGCCGCCCAAGACGGACCAAGAGGCCCCAAGACGGGCCCAAGAGGGACTCAGGAGGGATACCGAGAACTCAAAAATGGAGCCCTCCGTCCCAGAAGGCGCCCAGGAGGTCCCAAAGAGGCCCCAAGAGGCCTCCAAGAGGCCCCAAGATGTCGCCAAGAGGCCCCAGGAGACTCCCAGGAGGCCCAAAAGAAGCCCCAGAAGGCTTCAAACATGTCTCCCAGGCGCCCCCGAACGGCCTCTCAACAGACCCCAAGAGGCCCCCCAAAGAAGCATCTTGACGACGACTCTATTTCGCCCCATCGAGAGACGACCCCCAGGGAACTGCTTCACCATCAAAACTCCCCACGCAACGCGTCCGAACGACACCCGCCCCCAAGAGCGCAACATGGGCAACGAACACACAGACAAAAACCAGCGATGCCATATCACGGGCCGGCGGAATGAGCGAAGCGATTCAATAATCAAAACATCGTCCTCCGAGTACTTTTCGGACTATCTTTGAAGATTCCCCCCGTAGATGAAGGACAGGCCCGACTTCACCACAGCTTCTGCGGGCCTCTGGGGTCATCGGGGGACAAACAGTTTTCGCGCGGCACCTGGCGGCAGGCCGACTTTTTTCTTTGACACTCCTGCTGTGAGAGATGCCCAAAAGCTGCGTGCTCCAGGTCTCGGAAAAATAGCGAACACTCACGCCACATTCATCTGTCAACGCCTCCCCCTCCCCCCACTGTTCAAAATTGGCGGTGGGTCCGATGAGTTGCACCTCGACCGCAGCCTCTCCCGCGCGTGCTAATTTTGACTTTTGGGGCTGGGGGGAATGTTCAATAATTGTTTCCCTCTACCGTCTGAGCGTGCTCTTCCCCTCCTCCGCGCGCTCCCCTCCCTCCCGCCGCCCGCCGTGCCCCAGTGCGGCGACGTGCCTCTTGCCATCAGCACCAAAAACGCAACCTCGACTTCCCCTCGGCTTTCCCGTCCAAGATGGCTCCACGAGGGCTCCAAAGTGGCGCAGGAGCCATCCCAAACGCGCAATCCGGTTTCCAAGACGGCCCTGCAACGCCCTGAGGCGGGCCCCAAGGCGGCCCAGAGAGGCCACCAAAGCGACTCCTAACTGCGTGGGACGGGTCAGGGACGCCCTAAGACGACCAAAGAGGCCCCTGAGAAGCCATCCAGGGCCCCCTACCACCAAAACTAAAAAACGCAACATCGATTTCCGATCGGCTTCCCCGTCCAAGGTGGTTCCAAGAGTGCCTCGAAGACTGCCAGGGTGGCCCTGGACACCTTCCAATAATATTCCACGACGCCCAGCCAAGATGGCCACATATGCCAACAGGAGGGCCCACGATGGGCTCAAGATGGCCCGCGAGGCCGCAAATGAGCCTCAAGAAGGCTCCAAGAGGCCTCCCAGGCCTCCCAAAGATGTCAACATCATAGGGTTTCGATTCTTGTGTACATGAATTTCGTGTTGTCGTCTTTTCTGGTTTCCAACAGCCCGAGATGGCCTCAGAGGCCTCCAACATAGCCCCGACGGCTTCACAGCTACAAAACGGGCCACGAGACGGCCAAAGAGGCCCCCAAGACGGCCCCAAGAGGGCCCACAAGGCAACCCGATTGACCCCAAAGAGGTGGTGCTACAGCGCCTCGCGGCCCAATGCCCTTCAGGACGGCATCCGAATGCGTCGGACGGGCCAACAGAGCCCTAAGACGGCCCAAGAGGCTCAAACTTAACCGCCAAGCGGCCCCCCAAAGGCCCAACAGGTGCCATCAGAAAGCTTCCACCCACGAGCCCCCGACAAACCTCCTCCTCCTCCTCCTCTCTTCCTCTTCCTCCTCCTCTCCCTCCTCCTTCTCTTCCTTCTCGTCTCCTCCCTTCCGACGTGTGCGCTTGCCCGCGTAATCATTTCCAAACGCCAGGGGGCGGCGGTGCTTCGCCGCTGGCATGTTCGATGACACTCGCTCCGTGCCCAATTGTACGCACTTCCGCGCCGTCCCTCCCGACTCCCGTCCGCCGGCCTGTCCAGGCCCTCCGCTGGCTTCCGCCGAGGGCGAGGGGTCACCGCCATCGCTCTTCGATGGCGAGACCCACCACGAGGGGGAAACGCGCACTCAGAGAAACGAGTTCTGGGACGGACCCCCCTGGGACGGGCTTGTCTTCCCAAGCAGTTTTCTGGCGGCCCTCGGCCCCGGCGCGTGCAACGCTTTCCCTTT
>CAUYUJ010016940.1:220000-230000 GCA_963575745.1 Prorocentrum cordatum
CTGGATGGGGGCGGGGGGCCAGGGGCTCGCCGACCCCGTGGATCGAACCAGGAGCGCGCGCTCACCGCAGCGGGCCGGTCATCCTGATCCTGGGCAGGTGGGTGAAATCATCTGCGAGGCCCGTGGCGCGGTTCTCTTGTTTCTGACTTCTCCTGACTTCTCAAACTTCCTCCTCGGTGGGAGTGGCTCCCCCGGCGGCCGATCTGGTCGGGCAAGGTGTTTGTGTAGCCTGCCGTTGGATCTGCACCCCCCGCCCGAAAATTTGACAGCGAGCGCCCGCCGCCGCGGGTCGAGGGGCGTGCTGATGGGGCGCTGCTCGCCTCGATGGCTCTTGGGGGCCCTGGCTGTGGGGACCGCCTGGCCGAACTCGTGGCGAATGAAGGCCCGCGCCTCAGGCGGCTCGGGTACTGTTACGGGCGAGCCCTGGGAAATAATGTCGAGGCGAGTGCCCCGCAAGTGCTGCTGGCGTCTGGCGCGCGCGTGTGCTGAGCGAACGCGCGAACGAAAGCGAATCGGACCACTTGGAGCGCGGTGGTATAATCATCCCGAACCCCGCCCCCTGGGAGATCCCCGGGGCCGCAGAAACCGGCAAGCAAGTCTAGGCTTGATGCCCGGGCGCGGGCCCAGGAGCAGGAGATCAAAACAGCGGCATCCAGAAGCCTCCGAAGGAACGAGGGGGCAACCTTGAACAGTCTGAATAGATGCCGCAGCCGAAGAACGTGGCGCGCAATTGCCAAGGAGGCCTGTCCGCTCTTGCTAGGATGTCCAGATGCGAAAGCTTAGCTTCGGATGCGTTCGCGGCTGAGAGCCCAAAGACACATCGACAAATAAACTCGCGACAAGAACGGATCTTACTCGCAATGGGGTTGGGCATGGATCTCCGCGGCGCGGCGCCGAAGAAACAGCGACCATGACCTAGCGCTTCCGAGTGCAGGATTTGGCCTTCGTGGATGGCGAGCTCCTAGAAGCCGCAGAGTTCTTGATGGGCCGCACCGCGGCCCTGTGGACCTGGCAGTGATTTCCCAGCCTTCGTGCCCTCTGTCGCTCTGTCGGTGAGAATCGCGCCTGTGCATTTTGCAGAGCCGATCGCTGATACTTGTGCCTGCCAGACCTGGGGCGCTACAGAAGGAGTGTCCTGGTCAAAACATGCGCGGTGCGCCGCATGTGATCCCTTACCACTGAAGCAGAGGAGTATCTTAGTTTTGGAAGGGATGAGCATCGTTCCATGCCTGGCGCACATCGCACAAACAAGAGCGATGGGTTGCTCAGATTCGGGATCAATAGAGCCGACTCTTCAGCAATGACAGAGGGGGTGAAATCATCGACAAATGACATCGAAGCAACTTCGTCGCCGGGACTTTGTGCAACCGAGAAACTCTGAAGATTGGATGGGGGGATACATGACAGTTCTTTCGCGTCAAGTTCTAGCTCGATATCTGAATGCACAATTGAAAAACAACACATTTACAGTATCTGTAGCCGTAATCGTTCCAGGCCGCGTGCCTGTTCTGATAATGACATAGTCACTGGCAGACCTCAGTGCCCGAAATGCGCCCCTCTGAGCATCGCGTTGGAGCGCAACCAGATGAGGCCGTCGATGTATCTCTCAAACAAATGGTTGCGCACTGAATTGGGCCTGGACGCTTTCCATCGGGAACGCGGGAATGCTAAACTCTCCCGACGCCTCCTCCAGCATGGTTTCTCCTCCTGGCAGGGCGCGCGCAAGTTGCCGAACGGTCGAATGGAAAACAGCAGTTATGTCGCGAGACATAGAGCCGATAGACACTGTGGCGGCCTAGGCCGCACCCCGAACAACTTTTGCAGAGTGGGCGGCCGCGTCGCGCGACCTGCAGGGTAGCCCGCCGCGCTTTTGGGATGAAAAGCGCCGCGTGCAGATGATCAGAGGAGAAGTTGCAGATATGTTTGTGGTGCAATTTACACATGGTGCTCGCCGTGAAGATGTCGCGTTGAATAAATGCTAGCTAGCTGCAGGGCCCCTCTTTGCCCGTAGGCTTCTAATCCACAGTCCTTGAAAACAATAGGTTCCCTGGAAGTCGTAGTTACTCTTGTGAGCAAGTGGCGCGCGGCATCAGTTGGCTCCATTGTCGCGGGCTTGAAAAGGTCAGGCGCGGCGCCGCCAGAGCAAGGCAGCCCCCCCCCCCCCCCCAACTTTCGCAGAGCGCAGCAATGAAACGCGCTTATCACTGGGAACAACGACTTCGACCTCGCTCAGGGCGTCGCTGGGCAAGGGGGGCGGGGGGGCGGGTGGCGTTTCGTCCTGATGCTGGACGACGCCGCTCCCGCGCGCGCGCCTGCCCTTTTCTATGGAACCACGATGATATTGAATGTTGTCTGCCCCCTCGCGCTCGGTCACCAGGAGGGTTGCCGTGCGAGTCGGTTGCGAAGGGCACGGTGGGGGGAATCGTGGGCGATCTGCGTCCAAACTGCATCGGCTGCCTGGCCGCCGCCCGTTCCTTCTTGGCCGGGCCGCGATCGCGTGCCTCTTGGATGGGCGTCGCCATGGACTTGAACTTCTTGCACCTGTGAATTTCCATGGAAGCCGCTGTGGCCGAGTCAGTTTCCAGGGGGGACAAAAGAGCAAGGGCGACGACTGAGAACAAAGGGCGCGCGTAAAACGACAATGCAAAACGCGCGCGAGCCTACCGGGGCCCACCTCAACGAAGTCGCACGCAACGATGCGTGACTGTCTCCGGTGGACAGCGTCGGGCAGCAAGGCGAAGCTGTGTGCATCGGAGGTTCGGGGGTGAGATCGCAGTGAAACGGAGACCCCCCACGGGGAAATCGGTTTCGGTTTCGCGTTCGTGTCGTGTGTGCGGGCGAGGCGAAGCTGCGCGTGATCCTCCTGTAGCTCGGCCGAAGTAGGAGCGAAAATCCGTTCCCGTCAGCCGGTGGCTGGAAGGTGCCCCAGTTGGGCCGGGCGGTGTCCCGGGTGTCCCGGGTGTCAATAGGATCGAACATCTGTTTCCCGTCCGCCGGTGGCCGGGAGGTGTTCCAAAAGGGCCGGGCGGTGCCCCGGGTGTCCCAGGCGTCGAGGCGCTAACCCATGTCGCTAATTTCATCATTAATTTCTTCGGCGCCTGCGGCGGGCTTTCTTATCTAATCCAGCTTATCTTATCCAATCCATTTTGTCCAATCCAAACCATCTTATCTTATCCAACCCATCTTGTCCCATCTTATCTTATCCCACCCAATCCGATCCACGGGAGAGAGAGAGAGAGAGAGAGAGAGAGAGAGAGAAAGAAAGAGATGAGATCCAGGTGACAGGCTGGAGGTCAGTCAGGGTGGGCATTTGATCCCAATGCCCCCCATCCTCATCATCGCCCGCAGGGCGGTCGTATGGGTAGATATATGTGTATATACCACCTGAGAGTCAATGGCACTGGAACCTGGTGGGAAAACACTTGACAGTATTGTCATCTTGATAAATGATATTGGTGGTCTTCTTGAGAACACTGATTGCGCCCCGCCTAGTAATGCTTTAATCCCAAGAGGTACCAGAAACGTCGCCAGTGTTGCCAAACGTCGCCCTGCGTGGGGCCGCTCCAAAAATCTAAACAACGGCGCCAGTGATGCCAAACGTAACTTTGACGTGATGCCGAGAAAGAGGGTCTCCCGTGGAACGGGCGGGAAGGCTGTAATCTCCTCCTAGAACACTCTGATTTTGTCGAAGTCCCTCAGAGAGTTTCTACCCGGAGGTCTCGCGCCCGAAATTCGCCTAACCTGCTAAACCTGCCATGCGAAGGCGACTGCTGCAGGGGTGTGTTCAACGCGGGGAGAGAGCTTGACGAGTGGACAAAGCACAGCGGATGCACGTGCGTGGTCAGCCATTCAGTGGGGCGCTGTGACATACTCGATCCGATGCCGCTTGCCTCGAGAAGACTCCCGCGCCCAGTCCTCCTGATCTCCTGACAAGGCGTTGATCGCCCGATTCTCTGATGCAAGAGCTCAAACGTGATCTCTCTCTCTCTCTCTCTCTCTCTCCCCCCGAATCCTGGTCCTGGGCAGAGCCGGCCAGCCCGACTGCGGAGGACGTAATGTTGCCGGCGCTCCCGTTGGCATCAATAAGGGAAATCTCGAACGTCCACGAAATAAAAAACTTGCTGATCGCGTCCCAGACGGTGCCCACGTCAGACAGGGAGGCGCCCGGGAAATTATGCGCGAACCCAAGGCCATCAATCGCTGCCAGAAACCAACGGGGGCCGGCGGATGTCACGCGAAAGCGTTTCTGATCGAAATACGGAGATCACCTGCAACTCACATCCAAGCTCATGAGCGAGATTCCCGGAAGCGAGGTTCCGCGCAGACCGAAGGTTACCCTTGCTCCCCCGCCTCATAGCGGCAGCAGCGCTCTTGGCGTCGAAAGAGGCAACCTTGCTTGAAATGGCATGCGTGCCGCGACTCTCGCGAAGTGTAGGTCGGCGGCCCAGGTCAGTGGCATCTGGTGCGAGAGCCGGTGCGCGAAGTCCGACGTCCGTCGCGCATGGGTGTGCTGGTGCCTCGGCCTCAGTCGCCAGCTCGAGCCGCTCCCGCTCGCGGGGTGGCGTCAGGGAAGTGGCCTGGACAAAAGGGGGGGGGAGAACATGCGGCCCCCCAGACGTTCGTGCCGGCCGGGCCCGCGAGGTGATCTGCAGAGGAGTTCCACGGGTGCCCGTCGTGGCCTTTGACGCGCCGTGCTCGAGAGGGTGCTCCCTGATGGACTGGCGCCCCCTTCTCGCAACTCCCATGGCTGGCCCCTGGAGTATGGGCAGGGGCCGAGCGGGGAGGTCGGGGGGCGGGGGAGACCGTGGCGCGGCCGCGTGTGCCATCGCGCGCAGTCTTGGGGGCCGCGCGGATCGCGGCCGCCGGGTGCGCGGGGTCTTCGACGGCGGCAGCGAGGGTCCACGTGGCGGCCGCGGTCTCGGCGTCAGTCTGAAAAAGCGGCAGGCCGCGTCCCCTGACATGAGATGCTTGTATCATCGCCCCCCAATTTCACGAGCACCCATGCGCCCGTTTCATCCGGGCCATGACGGAGGGGGCCGTCAGAGAAGTGGGCGACCTCAGACCACGCAGAACCTCGAGGCAGACACGTGCCCAAGGCCGCGACCGACTCAGGTGGGAGGTCCCCGGGGCGTCCAAGAAGGCCCCGGGGCAAGGTCATGGGTGGGGCAGGGCCGAGGAGAGAGATCCCAAACGGTGGGGCCCTTGCTGACATGGCGCTGGAGCATCGCAGGAGGAGGGTTGTTCGAGGGCAGGGCGTTGAAACACTTCTTGCACTCTGTTGCTGCTTCGCGCCTTGCGGAGTAGGCGCGCTGGGGCCAACTCGGCGCGTGGGACTTATGGCCCAAGTCATCGCGATGCGTTATTCTCGAGCTGCGCATGCCCACGCGCGCTTCCAAAATGCGCAACTGATCGAGGCTGGCGTGAGAGATGTCGCCCGCCCTCTCCACGCCCGCCCCCTCGTCATCCTTAGAAGCCTGGCTCTGTCGACGTCGGTGGTTCTCCGCGGACGGACCCGCAGCCTGAATGTGAGGAGATTCGCAGGGTGAGGAAGACAAGAACGCATGCATCCCTGGAAAAGCTGCTAGGTCTTCGCTAGTGCTCTCGTCTTTGGCGCTTCTAGCTTTCCAGCGCGACTTTGATTTCCTGGGGGGGGAGGGGGCTCAGCTAGAAGAGCAAGTATTATCGCAAGGATTGAACACCCGGGTAATGCACTCCCACAAAGAGACGCTCAAAACTCGGCGTCCTCGCCGTGGCGCCGAGACTCTCGCGTGGGTGAATCTCCCGCGTGCGTCGCGGACGGGCTCCTCTTGGCCGTATTTTGGCCCGCAGCAGTGGCCCCTTGAGGGCCTCCAGGAGGGGGTTCCATGATGCGGTGGGAAGGGGTCCTCCGCGTGGGTCATCGGCTGGGGGCTAAGAACGGGGAGCGCATGCCAACTGGACCTGGCAACGCTTCGGCCTCGCCCTCGGCCTCGGTGTGCGGGTCGTTCACGATCTGGCTCAACGCGATCTCCGCGGGTTTAAGCGGGCGGGGCTGCGCGTTGGGAATCTCCGACGGACTCTTCGGCGCTGATCTTGCCGGTGGCTTAGCTGTTGCAGCGTCTGGGATTGGCGTAGCAGCGCCTCTGGTTGGTGTGGCTGTACCCCCTACAGATCCTCCCTCACATGGCAGTGCCTTGGTTATCGTGTCCGGCTGCTGGTCCGTATACGGTTGGCGTGCCATTATTAGCTTGCTGCATCATGCCTCCACTATCTTTCATTTCCTTGCTGATGGCTGGCGGCGTAAGGAACTGTCTGGGTGTAGGCAGCGGCTTAGGCGGTGGGGATCACATATTGTTGGACGGGACGGGCACGACTCGAATAGGGCGTCATTCAACTTCTCACACGTGCTCACCGTATATTTCACAAGCGGCAACTCTCGAACTAACGACTGTTTACCCTCTTTTCCGGCCTTGCGAGCAACGGCGACCAACTTCCAAATCTCGAACATGCGTTTCTTGGGTCTTAGCCTTGCAGCTCTTGATGAAGAGGGGGTTTCAGACGGCGCTTGGTCATAATTTAAGAAACCCATGGCATCGACGGCATCCGACCTCTTCATTGCGACGATCTTCGCAATGAGCGGTTTGATCTCCGGCTCTTCCGTCTTGAGCTCCTTCTGTTGCGCTTCCTCTTGCATGATACGTCTGGTGCGACTCTGGCACGGCGACGCTCGTGAACCTGGCCACGCCGAATCGCTCGATTTTGCCAACGGCGACCACATAGACAATCCCAGTGGTGTGCCTTGACGTGACGTCCGCACGGGCAGTCGCACGTCTGTGCTGGTCTTCGCGGGTGGCTCATTGGTACAGGGCGGAACTGGGATGGGCTGCAGGAAGGGGTTGGCCTCTGGCCACAACAAAGCGCACTCGTGCGCGAATGCGAAAGGCGCGCTGAGGCCTGTGCCAAGCTGCTTCCTTGGCGGTGTTGTCCAGTATCGGCACGGCCTCCTGTAGCCACGCTGGCGTCGGCTCCTCTCCTGGGCCAGACGTCCCTCCGCCTCCTCAGCCACCTCCACCTCCTCCTGTTCCTCTTCCTCACCATGCTCCTCCTCCTCCTCGTGCTCCTCCACCACATCCTCCTCCTCCTCCTCCTCCTCGTCGTCCTCCTCCTCCTCCTCCTCCTCCTCCTCCTCCTCCTCCTCCTCCTCCTCCTCCATCCCCCTCCTCCATCCCCCTCCATTTCTTTCTCCCCCTCCTCCTCCTCCTCCTCCGCCTTCTCCGCCCTCCCACTTTTCCTCCTCCTCCTATTTCTCCATTTCCATTGCCTCCTCCTCCTCCTCCTCCTCCTTCTGTTCCTCCTCCTCCTCGTCTTCGTCTCTGTCCTCGTCCCAGTCCTCGTCCTCGTTATCTTTCCTCCTTCTCCTCCTCTTCCTTCTCCTCCTCCTTCCCCCTATCCTCCTCCTCCTCCTCCTCCTCCTCCTCCTTCTCGTCCTCCTCCTCCTCCTCCTGACGGCCGCCTGGTCGTGGCGGCGCTCGGCGTCGAAACTGGCGCCAGCGCCGCAGTGAACCTGGACGCCCCCTCCCTCCTCTCAGGCCAGCGGTTCTGGCGATCTCTCTAACGTCAAACCGCCTCCCTCCTCGCCCTCCTCGGCGTCGCCGTCCTTATGATGAGACTTCGGGCTCCGCATAGTCCCTACAAAGAATGCGGGGCGGTCTAAATAACCCCGTGCTGCTGATAAAAAAGGACCCCCCTTTACACGCTAGAGTTGATTATCCACGGCCAATCAGAGTTCGGTCAGGGGCGCGGGGCGCGGAGGCCGGACTTTTTTATCACTGTGAAAAGTTCACCATCGAGGTCAACTCCCTTCTTATGTTGAGATAGCAACATCAAACGAAGCGAAGACGTGGTCGAGGATGTCTCAAGCAAAACCAACAATTTTTGGAGGCAGCCTGAAGCGAAACGATCAGTTTTTCAAGGATGTCTCAAGCAGAACCAACAGTTCTTCGAGGATGTCTCAAGCGAAGCGAGAGACTTGTCGATGATGTCTCAAGCGAAACACGTTTTATTTCGAGGATGTCTCAAACAAGCTTTATTTCGAACATCATCTCTTTCTCCTCCCACATGCTGGCCTCCGGTAGGCAACATTTACAATCCCCACGCAACCCCTATTATTATCCCTGTGGCATTAATCTCGGCGGCACAGGGTTACACTGGCGCCCATGATTTAACTTGAGGCAGCCATGGGCTACTCGGAGGGCTTTCTGAAGCCAGCCTGGACTCCCTGGGGTGTGTGCGCAACCCGAAGCGCTAACACGTCCACCGATTCCTTTTCCTTACATCTAGGCCCTCCTTGTCGGACCTTCAGGCGTGTAGACTAGGCTGGCCAGGTATATCGCCTGAGAGTTGCTCACTATATATGATCCCGTGTATGATCCCGAAACTTGAACTTGGCAACATTTACAATGATAGAACGCACATCGTTTCCAACTTGGCGCAGCGCACATTCGTCTGAAAAGCTTGCGCTCGCTTTAGCACTGCGCATACTCTCCTTAAGCAGTCGCAGCAAGTGCAAGTATGAAGTGCAGGAGCAGAAGATGCTGAGAGTGACACGTCCGAACTCTGGAGTATAATCACATATAGAAATATGTCTCTCGCTGAAGAAGGCGTTGAGAAGAGTGTATATGTACTCATTCTTGGTTACACGTCGTTCATTTCTAATCGTGCTCATTTCTAATTGTGCTCGTTTCTAATTGTTCCCGGCCCCCTAGTGGCCAGGAAGAGGCCCAGGAGGGCACACTTAGAAATCAAAGGATCTTGCCCCCCCAGAACTCAAGGCATGTTCGAATCATTCGATTTTATTTTTTTATCGAATACTTAGAAAGGAGCAGCGTGTACCTACTCTTGGTTACATGTAGGCAGCCGGGGGTTCCATGTACTGAGTTCCCGTTGCGTGTGTTCACTGCGTTCTGGGAGGACGAAGAGGGCCCTCGTGGACCGCTGGCGACGTGCCCCGCGACCCGGATGCCCCCACGGTTTCCCTTGCACGGCATACGACGGAGGATGCCGCGAGGCTTTGCCGCCCCCGGCCAAAGCCCCTGGACGCCAATCTTTCCAAGACTCGCCACTCCGCGCCGCAGTGCGTGCCCATCTCTCTCTTCCCACTGCGTGCTGGCATCGTGGCCAGGGGGTTGGACGCCAGCCGCGGAATCGGGCTCGCGCCCCGCGCCGATGCATGTGGTTAGAACCGATGCTACCGCAACGCTCGATGCGCCATCTCCGCGAACATTGACGCCGCGCGCCTATTCAAGTCCTCGCACCCCCCCCACCCCACTCCGGCGCCCGAGACAGTGTTGCTGTTGCCGAGCCCCGAAAGTGCAACGCCCGCCCCTGGGCTACCCACCCTCGTCGTCTTCTCCGAGATGGGGCACCTTCGCCACGCCGACGCGAACGGGGGGGGGGCTCTCAGGATGGCGGCGGACGTTCACCGCGACGAGTGCGACGTCAAGGCGAACCCGAAATCGGCGCGCCCAACGGCTCCCGATATCGCTCAACCACTTCCGATGTCCATCGGCATGGACGTGAAGGAGCTCCCGGACTGGATGCCGAACCAGACCCTCAAAGCGCTCAACATCGTGCGCGACACGTCCTCGCTCCAGTCCATGACGCCGTTCGACGGGGGCGACGAGGAGGTGGCCGTGGATCTGCTGCGCTTGTACCAGGACAGCTGGACGCGGCCGCACCTGCGTCCCAAGTGGATCCGCCTCGACCTGGCGAAGCCCCACGTCTCGCAGATCTTCACCAGCACGATGGAGCGGGACGGGACGATCGTTCTGGACACCACGGGTGGGGCCGAGCAGCAGAACGGGAAGGCGGAGCGGCATGGGCAGTGGTTCGCCCAGATGCCGCGCGCCGTGATCGCCGAGGCCCAGCCGCAGGATCGAGGCGAATGGCGAGAATGCGTGGCCAAGGTGCTGCAGATCGCGTTCGGGCGCAACCCGGAAATGCCAGAGGGCCTGCTGGTCGA
>CAUYUJ010016940.1:235000-247500 GCA_963575745.1 Prorocentrum cordatum
GCGAGGGCTGCATTTTGACAAAAGCCCGCCCTCCGTCTGTGAAACTCTTGCAAGCTCTGGAAAGGAATATGCGCGGCGCTAAGGCGATAACCACGCTCAGTAAAAAGGAAGCACGCCCTCAATCCGGAAAGCCCTTTCGAATGTTTGAAAGTAAAACGCGCGGCGCTGAGGCGAGGGCCGCATGATCAGAAGAACCCGCTCCCCTATGCGTCAATACCTTTCAAACTTTACGTCATCTGCCGGTCGCGACGCTCAAGCGAACACCACATTCTGAACAGAACCCGTCCTCCATCCGGAAACTGTTGCGTGTTTTTGAAAGGAATGGGCGCGACGCTCAATCGATGGCTGCATCCTGGAAACGACCCGCCCTCCATCCGTGACGCTTTTGCAAACTGTGAGGACGAGTGTGCGCGACGCTTAGGCGATGGCCACATTCTGAAAAAAAAGGCCCGCCCTCCACCCGCAAAACGCGTGCGAATTTGGAAGACGAGTGTGCGCGACGCTGTGGCGATAAGAAGCAGATTCTCAAAACGGACCCGCCCTCCGTCCGTCAAGCTGTTGCAGGCTTCTGACACGAGTGTGCGCGGCGCGGAGGCGAGAGCCGCGTAGTCGCTGGAAGGTCGGGGGTCCGGAACGGTGGGCTTGCGGGCCGAGCGGGGCTGGCCGAGAAAGTGGCCTTGGCCTTTCTTCTGGAAAGCTGGCGGCCGCATGCTTGAGTATCCTAAACCACGCAATGCGCAACTCGTGAGCCTCTGAAGGTCTTCCCCCCCCCCCCCCCTAATTGTGGAAACTACCTATCTTCTCGACGCCCTTATTGACGGACTGAGGCCCCACCAGTAGTGAAACATAAGTATTTATCCGCGGCGCCCGCCGCGCAACAGCAATGGCGACGACTACGACGACGATTGCGACTACGACCACGATGCGACTACGGCTACGACTACGAATAGTTAGCGACCTCGACAACGAGTACGACCACGACCGCGACTACGAAAACTCGCGAATCAAAGCGATGTGAATTCTCCTTGCAATCCTTATGAAAATATGCCCACAGTTGACTACTCCCTGGGAAAAGGGGCCCCCAAAAATGACCCAGCCCGCCCAGCAGTAGAAGGACAATAATCTCCACCACGACGACGACGAAGACGACGACGAGGAGGAGGGGCGCGCTCCCCGCCGAAAGAAACGGGGGCGGGAGCAAAACTAGATACCTGCAGTAGAGGTCGTCCACCTAGACACTCGCGTCGCGCGTGTGCGGCCGCCGCAAAGGTTTCTGGGGGCCCTCTTGGGCCTCCTCTTGGCTAGCTGGAAGGACCTCGGCGCCCTCGTGGGGCTCCCTCGGGGCTCGACGAGATGCCCGACGAGGGACTCCCAGGGCCACGTCGGACGCCCGTCGCGGCGAGCGCCGCGGCGCCCGTCGGGGCCCGGAGACCAGCCGTACGGCGAGGCGCGCGCAGGACAGCCTCTCGACCGCAAAAAAGTGCGCTGTAGACGGCCCAGCCGCGTTGTCGTCGGTAGAAGCCGATACGGTGTGGGGCATTGGAGAAGGAAGCCCTGGATAAGGATTCCAGGGTCTGGAAGCCAGCGGAACTCCACTTGTGGACCGGCCATGGATATCACCGCGGCCCTCATCAGACAAGGAACCCCCCAGGGTCTGAAGCCTCCTGGGCACGTTCCTCAACCAATGCCCCCACCGTAACTCGACGGGTCGGGGGGTGCAGTCAAATGTCTTCCACGCACACACACAAGCACACACCGTGAACCTGCAACGACGCCGCCGCTGTCGGCAGAAAAGGAAACCTTGACGGCTCGAAGCGGGGCGCACGTCGAGAACGCACCCTGGTGGAGCCCCCCGAGGGGAGGCTCCAACGAGGCGCGCGGGGCCCCCCAAAGGCGCTGCCCCCGCCCGCCTGCCACAACAGTTGCAGCAACAGTTTCCCCGGCCACTTGCAGGTTTGGTGCTCTCGATGTTCGTGCTATGCTCTCCTAGGGCTTTGCAGCGTCGTCTGCACCTTGTTTCTGCATGTCCGAGCTCCGTAGCTGCCTGCACGCTTGCCTGTGCTCAGCTGCGCTCTTGCTCTTATGGGCACTGTGCAGGCCTGACGAAAGCTTGAGAGGTCCCTTGTGAGTAGTGAGTAATCGGACCCACGCGCCCCCTCAAGGAGGTCCAATGGAAATGCGTATTCCCCCCCCGACCATACGATCGGCCTTACAGCGTTGCCTCGTGTGATGCGTGCTCCACCGCTGCTGCCGTATGCCCCGCCACTATCGGGGGAGCGATGGACTTCGCCCTTGACAGACTGCAACACGTTACATACGCAATCGAAGTTCAACATTTGTTTCTTAGGATTTACGCCTCAGCCCGCCCTGGGTTGACACCCCGCCTTCACCAACTCCCGAGAAGGGAAGGGGGAGGGGGAATGTCACTTCCAGGGCCGGAAGTGATGCATTTTCGCTGGAAGGGGGTCTGAATTGCTTCCCAGGGTTAAGCATACTCTGTGGAGCTCCTGATTGCGCGGTAGACATATACGACGCAGCTCCTTTTCAAGACGGGGCGCTCGCCCGAACTGCTGGCCCATGGGGTGCTGGCCTTTGGGGGCGCTTCTCGTAGTGACAAGGGAGGCCTGTGGGGACTTCTGACGTGAGGGGGCCTGGCACGGCAGGGGGTATTGCAGCGTCGCTCATGCATCTTGAGTCTACTCTGGTCCTATCTCCCCTCTCCTCCTCCTCCTCCTCCCCTCTCCTCCTCCTCCTCCTCCTCCTCCTCCTCCTCCTCCTCCTCCTCCTCCTCCTGTCTCCTCCTCCTCCTGTCTCCTCCTCCTCTCAGGGCGGGGTCAGCTGGATTTCGGCCTTGATTATGTTCGAGCAAGACTTGAGGGGGGGGGGGTATTTTTCGCCTGGGCCTCCTCATCCCCTCTCCTGTCTCCTCTCTCTCTTCTGGCATCCTCCTCTTCCTCCTCCTACGGCGCGTCCGGCCGCAGGCCCTCGCAGGCTCCGGCACGAACCACTGGGGCCCCCCAAGGCGGCCTTGCAAAGACCAAGCGGCTCGCGAGAGGCCCCGAAGAGGCCCTCTGAGGCCCGGGAGCTCCCCAGGAGGCCCCCAAGAGGGAGCCAAGATCGGGGAGACGCACGACTCGGGTACGGGGGACTCGACTCAAGTCAGCCTGACGGGACCATCACGAGAGTGACGAGACCCCGTCTGAAATTCGACGCGACCTCCCGCTCCAAGCATCCCGCGGAAACTGGACCGCCAACATCCAGGACGCGCTCGTCAACAAAAACTTCGGCCGACCCGAGTCCCGGCGTGCTCGAGTCCTACGTTCCCCGACCAGGGGCCAGCGTCGGCCCCGGCGGGCCCTGGGCGCCACTGCGCATGCGGATGCCTCGTAGATCAGGTGGCCGGCCACGGTGCCGAAGGAGGCTCGGGCAACCGGCAGGCGGCCCCCGAGGCCAGCGCAGGGGCCACGGGCCTCGGGCACGCAGGCCGAGCACGCAGACCAGAAGGGCCCGCGCTCGATGCTGATCAGGCGCGAGGGCTGACGCAGCTTCGCAGGCAGCTGCGGGAACACCTGCCCTGTGCAACACCGACGCCACCGCTGCCGACAGGCCTCTGCGCATCGAGCCGTGCGCGGCTGCGGAGAGGAGGCGGCCAGCATGCCGCCCTCCCTCCCGGCCCTGACAACGAGCTGGCGAAGCATCGCCTCCGACGGCACGGAGAGGTCGACGCTGCGCCCGAGGACGCACGGAGTCCGTACATGCTCTTGGCCTGCTATTGCCATCCAGACCGCAGCAGCGGAACCTCAACCGCCTCCGCCCCGTGCGGCACACCTAGGGCGAGCACCGCCAGCACATTCTGCAAGATGACGCCCGACTCCATGGACGACAAACTTTATCCTCCCTCTCCTTCTTGCCTTCTGTCTCCCCCTTCCTCTCCCTCGTCGGCCGTCCCTTCCTTCCCTGTCACCTCTCTTCCCTCACTTAAAATTGGCCCCGGAAACGGTGGGGTAATTATGTTGCAATTTACCACAAACTCTGTTTGTGGAATGTGAATGCGGACAAACTAAAAACTCCCTGAAACAAGAAACAACTGCTCCAAGATAAAACCAGAATCGGAACCAAAACCAAAAACAACGACGGAACCAAGAAATGCGCCGGAAGTGGCAACAAACACGGCAAAACGGAACTGGTAAGAACAGCGGCCCTGTCGTTTCCAGGGCCCATGCAGCTCCCTCCCCTTCCTTTCCCCTGCCCCTCCCCTCTCGCACTCCCGCTCGACACCCTCCCTAATGAATTACGGCAGGTTTGTGCCGCTACTACCCTGGCTTTGGTTTCTGACACCACGTGGATCGTGCAACCTTGATCGATCGGCGCTTCTTCGATCGCTAGAGCGTTCGATCTTGGGCGATTCTGGGCCGCTGGCAGCGTTCAACCTTGAACGCCCGCGCCAGGGTCGCCACCGCGTTGACACGACGCGAACCTGCCGTACAATTCCATTCGTGCCCATCCCTCCCGTCTTTCGTACTGTGCGGCTTCTGTGCTCTCCAGCGGGCCCGCTGCCCGCGGCGGGGGCGAGAGAAGCCAAAACTGAGCCTGGCTGCCAGAATCCGCCACCGCACCGCGAGGCACTCGGTGGAGCGTCACCAGGCGTAGTGGGCCCTGGAAACGACAGGGCATTGATCTTACTGCTTCACTTTCCCGTTTTTTCAGCTTCCGGCGCAATCCCACCAGCCCTTTAAGCCAAGGTGGTCCAGCGAGTTCTTCCTTTCCGCTTCCCAAGAACTTCTTGCTTGCTGGGAGGCTTCCCCCCCCACTCCATCGGTTTTCTTCGGGGGGGCCCCGGCCGGAACCCCCTCAGGACCCCCCCCCAAGAGGCCCAAATCGTTCAAACCCTGCGAAATTTCAATGAGTTTTGCCTTCCCGCCGTTTCGCTTACAACTCGTTTTTTTATTTTTGTTTTCTTTTCTGTTTCTTTAAACCATTTTTTTTTTTTTTTTTTTTTTTTTTTTTTTTTTTTTTTAAAAAAAAAAAAAAAAACGCCACCAACTCAACGTCACCGTGCCCGTGAGGTGGACCCCGAGGTCCTGCCTTGCTGGGAAGGGCAGCGCCCGGGGCAGACACACACGCTGAAAGCCCGACAGGCAAATCGCCGGCAGCCACCCGACTATGAACAGCGGCAGGAATCTGCACAACAAGTGCGCAATTCGAGGCGAGAGGAGGGGACGGGGAACGAACGAGGAGTAAGGGCAAGGAGAGGGGATGGAAATATTGAGGCCTCGAGATGGCCCCGAGGCCTTTCGAGGCCTCGAGATGGTCCAACAGGGGCCCCCAGAGCGGCCCAGGAGGCCCCCCCCAGACGGCCACACGAGCGGCGCAGAGCGCCCCGGCAGGGCCCCAAGAGCGCCCCAAAGAGGCAACCTGGATGGCCTTTCCTCGGGGGCGCGCACACATGGACTAGCGATCCATGGACTTGGTGCGCGGTCGCCAAATCCATGGATCGGGGGAAGTGCCCTCCCCAAAATGCGGCCGGTTCCGCCTCGGTCGGCGGCTGAAATCCGCGATTTCCCATGGAAGCGGGACCCGTCGCTAATCCACGCCCCCTTAAGCCATGTTTGCGATCCCGTGATTCAAGGGGGGGCGGAAATCGGAGGACAGGGAATTGTGCAGCATGCAGTCTGCTGAACTCTTTCTTCACTCTCTTTGCTCTCGTCGTCTTCCTGTTTTCTCTGTTTTCTGTTCGAGTGTGTGTGTGTGTGTGTGGGTGGCTGGCGTTGAGCCACGCTCCGCGGGATGTTTAGCCGCTGCATAGTTAGCACCAGACTGCTACCCGCGCTTCAACTCCTGGCGTCGAGCTACGCTCCGCGGGATGTGTGGCCGCTGCGCCTTGTCTTTGCAGTGCCGCATCTTCTCACGACCACTACCAATCTGCATGGCCATGGCTGGATTCTTTCATCACGGCACGCTCGACTGAGTTCGTTCGAAATTGGCACCTCCATCAGCCGACCGCGCCTGAGGTTCCTCTGCGCCGCCGAGTTTAAAAAGTGTGTGGGTGGTGTGTGTGTGTGTGTATGTGTGTATGTGTGTGTGGAGCGCGTGTGTGTGCGTATGTTTTTTTTTCTCTCCCCCCAGTAAAGTGCAATAATTCAAAAGCAACAAACAATCTGGACGTCCGCATCGCATCGTTTTTGTTGGGGGGTGGGTGGGGGGTGGGGGTGGGAAGAGGAACAATCCCGACCACACAACCTCCTCCCTACTCCTGGGTGAGTTGTCCTCTTCCCGCCCCCCCCCCACCACAAAACATATGGGCGTCCATTTCGTTTTTTTGGGGGGGAAGCTCCCACCCACACCATCTCTTCTCTCTCCTCCTCCCTGCTCCCTCTATCTCCTCCCCCTCCCTCTACCACCCCCCCTCTCCTGGTCCTCTTCCCTCCTCCTTCTTCTCCTCCTCCTCCTCCTCCTCCTCCTCCTCCTCCTCCTTTCTCGCTCTACCACCCCCCTTCCCCTCCCTACTCCAGGGTGCTCACCTTGTTACCGCAGGTATATGTTTTCGGAAATGACCCTTTATTAAAGACATACATTAAGGATTCCTCATCCAATCAGACCTTACTAACTATTCCTTGACAAAAAAACGGTATCCTTACTGACGGGTGCTTGCCCAACGCATCATCGCTAAGTTTTCATCGCCAAGAAAGCACCCTTCCTTCGATTCGCATGATCCAGGCATCCTTACGGAGGAAGGTTTGCCAAACTTTTCTTTACCACGGGCCACGCATTAAGCGGAATCAGTCTGACCATGCTTAGCACAGCTTACCAAGGCTGAGCAGAGCGTGGCAATGCTCATCCAGCCTTACGTGCCCACCAAGGTTTACGAGGGCTTAGCATGCGTAGCAGCGTTTAACAAGGTTGAGCAAAGCCTGCCAGGGTTTAGCAGTGGCTAGCAGTGCTCAGCAAGGCGCAGCCAGGGCTTAGCGAGACTTTGCAAAGCTTTTGTGGGGCTGAGCAGTGCTTAGCAGGCTCAATGGGGCTTAGCAATGCTTGCCAAGGCCTGAGCAGGGCTTACGAAGGCTTAGCACAGCTAGCCATGTTTTAGCAGGGCTTAGCAGGGCTTAGCAAAGCCTACCAGGGCTTGCGGCGTCGCAAGGAGCAGCAGGGCTTAGCAAAACTTGCCAAGGCTGAACAAGGTTTCGCGGGGCTCAGCAAGGCCCGCCAAACGTAGCTAGGCTTCGCAAGGTTCGCCAAACTTCGAAGGGCGCAGCAGAGCTCAGCCTGGCATAGCAAAGCTTTCCGGGGCTCAGCAGGGCGTGCCAGGACTTAGCGAGGCTTCGCAGAGCTTGCCTTGGCTCAGCAGTGGCTGGCACGCCTCAGCAGGACTTCGCCAGGCTTACCAGGGATTAGCAGGACTCACCAAGGCTTAACAGGACAAACCAAGTCTCCAGTGCCCAGCAGGGCTGAGCAACGCCCAGAATGGCTTAATGTTTTACAAGCACTAGCAGGGCTGAGCAAAGCTTGCCAAATCTGAACAAGGCACAGCAAGGCTTAGCAGGGCTGAGCAAGGCTTGCCAAGCCTGTTGGGCCCAGCAGGGCTTAGCAGGGTATATCAAAACAGTTGGCCGCTGGCTGGGTGAGGGAGGGGGGTTACATCAGTAAGGAACAGTGATGAACCCCTCCCCGAAGGGGAAGAAGTGGGTTGGAAGAGAAGCCTCCCTAGACAACCTACGCCCAAAGGGCTGGTGGGATTATCAAACTTCTGAAACGTTTAAAACTGATTCTTCATCGTTATCGCCTTTTCGGGCTTCCGAACTCTCATGACGGCCCAAGAAGCCTCCAATCTCCCCAACACGCCCCTCCGAGAAGAAGGCGGCCCAAGTGGCACCCAGGACGCCCCTGCGAGGGCCCACGCAAGGGGCGCCAACCTGTACTGGCATTTCTTTCTCTTCCTCCCAAGATGGCCCCCCAGACCGCCAGCAAGAGGCCCCGCAAAGGCCCCAATCCAATAGGCATCCCAAGAGACCCCTAACAGACGTCCACGAGGCCAATGGCCCACAATGCAGGCACGGTGGCGGGATGGACCGAAGGCCTTGCCACAATGGTGCACGGCGTGCAAAGCTTCTGAATGGGTTTGGTTCTTCTGTGGTGTCCCGGCCGATGGCGCCGGCCAAATGAAATACCCGGTCAGCAAGGATTTGTCCGTTCCAGATGGCCCCAAGGTGGCCCGATATTGCCTCTAGGACGGCCTAGATGGCCTCCAAGACAGCCGAGATGGATGGCTCCAAGAGAGCCTAAGGTGGCCGCAATATTTACTCAATATGTCCTAAGATGGCCTCAAGATGGCCCAGGATTGCCCCCAAGAGGCCTCCAAGACGGCCCAAGAGGCCCCTCGGATTCGTGCGCCTGAGGTGGGGATGAGCCCGCTGCAAAGGCGGATTCGAGAGTCGAGCCCAAATGGAGTCAGCGATCACCCGCCAGAAAGGGCTTGACCCTTCCTTCGTGGACGGCCGAACCGCACCTCCTCCTCCTCCTCTTCTTCCTCCTCCTCCTCCTCTTCCTCCTCCTCTTCCTCCTCATGCTCTCTCTCTCTCTCTCTCTCCCTTCCCCCCCCAAACGTGTTCCCACAAGTGTTTCCACAACGGCTGGGGGAACACACAGCCCAATAGCTTGGCAAGGCTTTGAGCTTGGCCACGCAGGCGTTTCCCAAAGGCAAGAGGCGGCGGAGATTCGCCGTAGGCGTCTTCGATAAAGAGTAGGTCAGGAGCAGAGCAGGAGGAAACGAACATAGTCTAGCTGCCACGGGGTCGCGGCCATGCCCCCCTGGCAGCAAGCCCGTGCGCCCTGGCCGAAGCGAGGAAAGAATGAGGAGGACGATGGTGATGGTGATGGTGATGGTGATGGTGATGGTGCTGATGCTGATGATGCTGCTGCTGATGATGATGCTGATGCTGATGATGCTGCTGCTGATGATGATGCTGATGATGATGCTGCTGCTGCTGCTGCTGCTGATGATGATGATGATGATGATGATGATGATGATGATGATGATGATGATGATGAAGATCGTGGTGACGTTGACGGTGATACGATGGCATCGCCACTCGTGCCCGTGGCCTGCTGGACTGGAGCACTGCGCACGACCCTGGGTTGACAAGGAGGCTGTAGTCTCGCCTCGTCCTGCCGCGGGGCGGGCGCCAACCGCCGCCCGCGCACCGGAGCCGAACGGGCACTCCGCTCGCACGCGGAACGGGCCGCGGAGCTGCCCCTGCTCATCCTCGGGTTGGCCTCGCGGGCTTGGTTGGGTATGCAGCATGGGGAGTGGGGTGGGGGGGCGGCCCAGCGCTAGGCGCGCCACGCCGCCTGCTTGGGCAGGTGGCGCCAGGTGTGGACAGAAAGGGAACCCCCGGGGCCTAGGATCCCCCTGCGGAGTCGGGGGTGGGGAGCCCCACGGCTGCCCCAGGCCGCCGAGGGACCCCCGGGGCTGGACCCTCGCCCCTCGCGCGCCCCCGTGGGACCGCGGGGCGCGTGCCCCCGCCGGGTGCTCGGCGACGGGGTGGGCAGGGGCCGGATCCCCCTGCTCGTGGGCTCCTCCTGGGCCGCCGGGCGGCCCGCCGCTCCTGCGAGCGCGCGGCCCAAGCAGCCCCGTCGACGTGCCGCGCGGCAGCCCTGGAGGCATCGACAGGGGGGGACCAGCTCAGGGGGGGGGACCATCGACCTCGAAGCGGCGATGCATCGCTGATAGATCGGCGACAGGCCCCCGACGGCGAGTCCGCGCGTTCCTGGGCGGGGCGGGCTGCAGGACACCTATGGGCGATCACTGGGCGTTTGGGGACCGTACTTCCCCCCCTGAGCCTATCCCACGCCATCATTGCCCCTGGAGAGGTGCGCCCCCTGTGGCCACCAATTCCACTGGGGCAGGCGCGGCTGGGATCATGCATTGCGAAGGAACTAGCGCCCGCTTGGCGTGTGTCGCCCCGGCCGCCACCGTCGGCGCTGGCGGCGGCCACTCTGGCCAAGCGCGCCGCTGCGGCCCCGCCCGCGGGGCCGGAGGCCACCGTGCGAGCTTCCAACCGCGGCAGTGGCCTCCGCCATGATGCCGTCCGCCGGGGCACAGTTTGCCTCGTCGCGGCCCGAAAGGTCTCGAGGAGGGTCTCCCGCTCCGCGTCCTGTCAAGCGCCGTTGTCCTGCTTACCGCTTGCCGCCAAATCGATCAGCCGGGCGCCGTCGCGATGATCGGCGTGCTGATTCAGCTGCTCCGAGCCGTGCTGCTCTGGGCCCTACTGGCCCCCGTCGCCCAGGTCATCCTTCTCATTCAGCGCGTCCTGTTTTTTCTGGCTCTCGCCCAGAGGGTCGACCCCGCCGCGCCCCCACTCCCTGGACCGGGGCGGGGTCTCGGCAGCGAGCCACGCCCGAGTCGTCTTGGTTGCCCGTCCCGCACTCCGCCGCGCCCCCTTTCCTTCTCCTTTGCCGCCCTGCGGGAGGCCCGTCTGGGCCGCCCGCCCGGCCGGGCCGCGCGGCACGGGCACGAAATATCGCGCGCGGGCAGCCAGCCCAGTGATGCCCGACCCGCGGGGCGCCCCGTCGCCGCGGCCGCTGGCCTTCCGGCGGGCCCGCGTGGGGCCAGCGACGCCCCCTCCGCCTTGCAGGTCGCCTGCGTCGCTCTGCGAGCCTCCGTCGCCCACGGGTCGACGCGCGGCCCCGCCCTCCCGCGCGCCGTCGCTAGGGCTAGGTCGGGCCGGTCGGGCATATCCTCCTACAGGCGGTTTTTGGAAGAATGAACAGAGTCAAACAATACGCCAGAATAAACACACATAGCTTTTAAAAGCGTCCCAGGACTATTTCCTGACCATTCTGAATGTTCCTCCTGTTGACGGACATGCCCGATTGAACGCTAGGGAGCCCACAGTGGACGTGCGCGCCCCACCACGTACATGAACACGGCTCCCCAGTCCGCGAGACCAGCCGCGTGATATGAACGTTCGTGCAATGCGTACAGTCGGACTTGATTGGGGAGGACACGCGAGAGGACACGAGACCCTTCCGAGGGCCACGTTGCCACGGGAATGCGAGAAGGCATTGGCCGCGCGGCACAGGGCATAAGGGTGCCCTTGATCTGGCAAGGCCGACGTGCTGATCAGGGCCGACTGTGGCCTCGAAACCGACATGGATCCCTGTGCGCGAACGTCCCTCTTTCGCCCCCGAGCCGCTCGCGCGGCCCTCGTCCTTGTGGCTTGGGATGAGCCAGGGCCGCGCGTCGCGCACGCAGCCGGGCCCCAGTGCCGCGCCGTCGAGAAATGAACACTGTCTTGTGGTGGATGGCTCAGGGTGAAACCCGTGTGGGCTTTTGCACCTTGAGAAGCAATCCGTCTTGTGATAGTAGGCCTTTTGCACATTCAAGCCTTGAAAATCAACCGAAACTGCATTTCAGATGTCACTCTTTGCCCTCCACCCAAAGAAAATGTTCGGGAAAAGGCGGCCTTCGCAAGCCGAAGGGCGGGGGCCGCGCGCGCCGCAGGCAACCGCCGGACAGAGCCAGACGCCGCCCCGCGGCTGCTTCGTAGGGGCGCGCGGGGGGCGCCTCGGCGCGAGCAGCGCGGAAGGCCCCCGGCGCGATGGAGCGGCGCGCCGCGCGCGGCGGGGCGCGGCCGGGCCCCCCCAGCGCCCCGCAGCTGCTGGCCCAGGCTCGGTTCCCCTGGAGGGTTGCGCACACACACACACACACATATATATATATATATATATATATATATATGTATATGTATATATATATATATATATATATATATATAGATACACACATATACATTTACACGGTCTACTATAAACATCGCGCGCGCTCAGGTTCTAGCAGGCCCTAGGCCTTGATGAGTTCGCTGCTCCATTGAAGTAGTGGGCCACAAATGGAGTGAAGAAGTATCCATATCGCTGAACGCCTTATGGGCAGTGAGAAGTCCACGCGTGTCAATCCGCATTCTGGAAGGCTTTCAGGGTAGATGGTTGCGTAAGGGGGGCGGAAGCCTGATGAATCGGGTTCCCAGAAGGCCTTGGGAACATGGTTTTGGGGGCGTCTTGGGGGGCCTGTTGGGGCGTGACGTCGTCGTCGTCGTAATGTCGTCGTCGTCTCTTGGGGCGCGCTGTCGTTGTCGTCGTCGTCGTCCTCGTCTTTGTCGTTTCGCTGTCTTCGTTGTCGTCGTCGCCGTCGTTTTCGTCGTCGGTGGTTCAAGAAGGCACTTGGGGCAACTGTGTGCAAAACGATCCGCGGAGGGCTGCGAGAGTACGATCAATCATGTTCCCAATCAACTTCCCAGACAGCTCTCCGGTAACATGATAATGCTTCCGAACCTCCAGAGACTCTGGGGCTCATGATGAACCATGTTCCCAGGAGGTTTTTGAGCGCCTCGCGGGGCTTCGTGGGAGCCTCTCGGTGGCCTCAGGGGGCCTGCTGGGGGCCTCTAGGACCAGAGACATCGAAATATCGGTTCGCGGTCCTCCTCTGGGCCCCTTCATGGGGCGCT
>CAUYUJ010016940.1:250000-255182 GCA_963575745.1 Prorocentrum cordatum
CACACATGCATATAGGCTTACGAGCATACACACTTACATACATACGTACGCATGTACGTACGTACACACATACATGCATGCACACATACAGACACACGTACATGCACATTTGTAAATACATGTACATTTGCAAGTACATCGAGAGAGAGAGGGAGGGAGAGATAACCAGAGACATAGAGAAGATAACGAGAGGGGGATACATATATGTGTATATATACAGAGAGAGAGGGAAACGGAGAGAGACAGAGAGAGATAGAGAGACAGACAGACAGACGGAGAGGAAGAGAGAAAGAGAACGATGTTGATATATATATATATATAGAGAGAGAGAGAGAGAGAGAAACAAAAAACATATACTCACACAAAGAGGCAGGGAAGGGAACGACGATACTGGGCGTGACCGGGCGGGGTTGGAGTGGAGCGGAGGGAGAGGATCGGCAGTGGAGAGGTCACCAGCGCGGCCCTCAGATGTCTAGCATGGCCGAGCCCGCGCAGGCCTCGGCAGCCCCTCAGATGTCAAGCATGGCCGAGCCCGCGTCGACCACGAACACCATCGCGACAACGTTGACGTAGAAGATGCGGTGGTTGATCGAGCTGGTGGCCTGCTGGCCCGGTGCGCTCCCACTTTCCTCCCACTCCCCTCCCTCTCCCTCGCTCGTTGGGGCTGGGGAGGGAAGAGGGAGGAGAGGCTGATGTTTTTTCGTGCGGCGGTGGTGGTGGCGGTGGGTGGTGGCTGCGTGTGCGTGTGCGTGTGCGTGAGCGTGTGCGTGCGTGAGTGTGCGCGTGTGCGTGTGCCTGTGCGTGTGTGTGTGTGTGTGTGTGTGTGTGTGTGTGTGTGTGCGTGCGTGCGCGTGTTGGTGTGTTTTTTCCTGCTTGTGATTGCCCCCATCCAGTCCATCCATCTGCTACGCCAGGTCCAAGTTCGACTAAGCGTGATACGACTTAGAGACTCGAGAAGGTGCCCTCGCCTTGCCGCTGGAGGAGGACGAGGACGAGGAAGAGGAGGAGGAGGAGGAGGAGAAAGAGGAGGAGGCGGAGGAGGAGGAGGAGGAGGGAGGAGGGAGGAGGAGCAGGAGGAGGAAGGAGGAGGAAGGAGGAGGAGGAGGAGGAGGAGGAATAAACGTGCTTGAGTGGTGGTGGGGGGAGCGGGTGGGTGGCGGATTATTATGGGTTTCGGGGGGAGGGGGGGTAGGGGAGGCTGCGTCCTGCCCCCCTCGCTCCCACCCCAACCCGCCCCAATCCTTCCCCGCTCTCCCTCACTGCCTCCTCTCCCATGCCTCCTGCCTCCCACACTGCTCCTCCTCAACTTCTCCATCGCCCATAACTGCTTCCCCTCTCTCTCCCTCACTCTTCGCTTCCTTCCCTCCTCCGTCCTCCTTCTCCGCCTTCGCCTCAGTCCTCCCTCTCGTCCTGGATCGTCGTCGTCGCCCTCCTCTCGGCGGTGGACAAACCTCCCTTTAGTAAACCTCCCCTTAGTGAAAAGCGCCTGGGACCGAAACCGACGGACCTGGACCCGCAAAAATGACGGCCGCGACGCCCCCTCGCGAACCGAAAACTGTAAATTCCTTAATCGACGTGTCAGGGTAGGAGGTCTGTCCAACCCCGATCCTCCTCCACCGCTCTCATCCTCCCTCCTCCTCCTCCTCCTCCTTCTCCTGCTCCTCCTCCTCCTCCTCCTTCCTCCTGCTCCTCCTGCTCCTCCTGCTCCTCCTGCTCCTCCTGCTCCTCCTGCTCCTCCTGCTCCTGCTCCTGCTCCTCCTCCTCCTCCTCCTCCTCCTCCTCCTTCTCCTCCTCCTCCTCCTCCCCTCTCCCCCCTTCCTGCCTCCATCGCCTGGAGGACAGGAGCAGGAGAGAGGGGCAGAGGGGAAGGGGAGGAGGAGGAGGAGCAGTGGAGCACGGGCACCAGATCGAGGGGCAAGAGGCAGCCGAGGGATCCGGGGGATCGCGACGAGGAGTCCGAGGATGGGCGATGGTGGTGGGGCCACAAAGTGGATCAGAAAACAATCGACACCACCCCACCTACGGCCCCGCGGGCCTCAGCGTATACCAGGAGATCTGGCGTGGGCTTTTGTGTGGTATACGCTACGTCCCCCGCTGGTCCGTAGCGCAACATAGAGGGCCGTAGGTGGGGTGGTTTCGCTTGCTATCTGGTCGACGACGGAGATACCAAGACCGCTGCTCCGTGGGCCTCTCGTGGACTGCGTCCCGACCAAGATTCTCTGGGCGACTCCAGCCGCGGCGACGAGGGAGGGGTGTACAGTCGGACATGGGCCAGAAGAACAGCCTCCAAAAACATGGGACCCTCCGCATGCCAAAACAAATAGTACATCCAAGGGCACCCTCCCCAGGATGCGCACGAGCATCCAACAAGCACGAAGAACGCCTTGGTACCCTCCCCGAACCGGCCTCGATCTTCTACCCCGGTCCGACTGTAGCGGCATCGGCATCCTTCCCCAGGCAATTGCTGCGCGTAGGGGTCCTCACTTCGCTTCTCAAGAACTGGGCCCGTTGGCAGCCCCGGCAGCTCCGTTCCCGTCCGTCGCCGCGCAACGTTTGATGCTAAAGACGCCGGTTTGCGGGCCCAACGGCCCCGGTCCCGTCGGCCGCCGCCGCCCTCCGCCCGGTTGCATCCCGCGCTGCACTGCCCTCGCTCGCATTACCATCGCATTGCACTGCAGTGCGCTGCAATCGCTTTGCACGGCGATCATGTCGCGTCGCGTTGCAATCGCACTGCATTGGCAGAGCATTGCTTTGCATTTGTTGACATCGCTGTGCGCAGCATGGACTGCGCCACATGGATGGCACCACCTAGATTGCACAATATTGAGTGCACCACCTAGATTGCACCGCGTAGATGGCAAGAACCTATAATTTTTCACCACTCTGAGAGGGGGAGGCTCTAGAAGAAGGAACAACGGTACAACCAAAACAAATCAAAGGACCGCACGGATTTCTTGGATCGGCGCTGGACCCGCCCCCTCCCTGGCGCGCGGAGTGCGCCAGAGGCGGCGCCAGAGGCGCTGCCAGAGGGGGTCCATGAGGGGTGATGAGGAGGAGGTGGAGGTGATGCTGATGCTGATGCTGATGCTGATGCTGATGATGATGATGATGATGATGATGAGGAGGAGGAGGAGGAGGAGGAGGAGGAGGAGGAGGAGGAGGGAGGAGGAGGAGGAGAAAAAGGAGGAGAAGGAGGAGGAGGAGGCCGGCCTCCCTTCTTCTGATGCAAGATCGGCCAGCATCGAATCGGGAAGCTGGGTCGAATCGGAATGTGCGCCAGATTGGGCCGCATCGACGCGAGCCGAGGTCGAATCGGACCGGCCCCGCCGGGATACACAGCAACGCCATGCACGCATACAATCAACCCGCATAGGAAGGATGGGCCACCTTCCCAAGGGTACCATCGCATCCTTGCCTCTTCGGTCGATGCTTGGCAACATTCGTTGGCCGCGCCCCGCTCGAGAAACTTCAAAATTGGCGTCCATGGACCTTGCATTCTTCTCGTGCATACTTATGATACGGGTCGGCTGTATTGCCGCACCAGATCGTCAGAACATCGGAATCGAATCGGGTCGGGCCACCCGAAACCGATCTCGAATCGCATCGATCGGATCGGCATAGACCCTGTTCCTGGGACATCGAAGTACACCGATACGGCTGCTCCCCGGAACACCTCCCGGGGCGCGCTCTGACCCAAATTTCGAAGTGAATCCAGCAGCGGCAGCGAGGGCTTCGGAAGAGGCCCCCAAAGGAGAAACCTGCGGGACAGAGCGTGGGCCGCCGTACTTGGGCTCGAGACTCAAACCCCCAAAGGTTCAGGACGATGTGCGCCCCTCGCCCCCTGCCGCTCCGATCCCTTCGTTGGTGGCAGGGGTAGCGGTATCGGTGCATGCGTCCTCCCCCTCAGAGAAGCCGATCAGACCGATCGGATCGACGTGGGCCCCGCGGCTCGCGGCGGCCTGCTGCGTGGCAGTGTAGTGCAACAGCGGGGTCTCCGGCGACGAGGACTTCGTGTAGGTGGCGAAACCCCTCGCGAGCGCCGAGGGCGCCTCCGCGGGCCTGGCTGCGGCCTGCGAGCCGCGCGGGGGAGGAGGAGGAGGAGGAGGAGGAGGAGGAGGAGGAGGAGGAGGAGGACGAGAAGGAGGAGGACGAGGAGAAGGACCAGTGGAATCCCAAGAGTCATCAACTATGTTGGAATAAACCCTCCCTCCAAGATCCCTCCTCATAGGCCCTTGCAACGGTTCATTTCCACTGAGGGAACTGTCTCGCTGGAAGACAAGTGTTTGAAGATCCTCAACCATGCCAAAACATTGGTCTCGGGATTCCAACGGCACGGATCAACCTGACTGTTGCGCCTTGGCGATCTTCGATCGTGCCGTTCCTGGTACTTCAACACCGCGAGTCAACGTAATTTTTGCGCCCTCATAATCCTAAGTCCTTCCAAACAATATTTTTTGGTACGCTGGTCATAGAAATCCGTGAAACTCTTGCTGCAACAATTAGAAACGAAGGTGCGCGACACTGAGGCGAGAACCGCATTCTGGAAAGGAGCCGCCCTCAATCTGTGAAGCTCTTTTAAATGTTTAGAACAGGTGTGCGCGGCACTAAAGCGAGAACCGCGTTTCGAAAACGACCCGCCATCAATCCGTGAAGCTCTTGTAAGTTTTTAGAACAAGTGTGCGCGTCGCTAGGGCGAGAACCGCATTCTGAAAACCACCCGCCCTCAATCCGTGAAGCGTTTGTAAATTTTGAAACCGACTGTGCGCGGCGCTCAGGCGAGAGCCACATTTTGAAAACAAGCCGCCCTCCATCTGTGAATATGTTGTCAGTTTTAAGCTTCAGGATCACGAACGGTAAGGGAATCTCAAGCGAACCGCCCGGCCCACCCTGAATACTAGCTTCGGGGTGCGACAGGGAGAAAGTATGTACAAGGAAAAGAATGGAGGAGGAGGAGGAGAAGGAAGAGGAGGAGGAGGAGAGGAGGAGGATGAGGAGGAGGAGGAAAAGGAGGAGGAGGAGAAGGAGGAGGAGGAAGAGGAGAAGGAGTAGTAGTAATAGTAATAGTAATAATACTCGTAGTGGTAGTAGTAGTAGTAGTAGTAGTAGTAGTAGTAGTAGTAGTAGTAGTAGTAGTAGTAGTAGTAGTAGTAGTAGTAGTAGTCGTAGTCGTAGTCGTAATAGT
>CAUYUJ010016941.1:0-40000 GCA_963575745.1 Prorocentrum cordatum
GTTTGGGGTGGAAAATGTTGCCCCCCCCCCCCCCCCCCCCCCTCCCCCGCTGGTGACTCTGGGAGGCCTCCAGGGGGAGCGGGGGTTTTCGTCCGCACGCACATTGGCCTGCGGTGGCCGTCGGATGTTCCTGGGATCGTTGCTCAGGGGCGGATCGCCCATGTGATTGTTGACTTGCCTGGATGGCCGCCCCTTCACGTGTTTACGTGGTTCTGTAAGTCGGGGACTGGTTTGCGCGCGGTCAATCTCTCCCTTCTGAGGCAGTTAGGAGAAAGACTCACTGGGAAACACATGTACGTTGTGGGGGGAGACTGGAATCCTGACCCCCACCTGGTTGATTCCACGGGATTGCCGCGTAGAGTTGAAGGTGATTCTTTGTGCCAGCGCAGAAGACGTGTCTGTCCCCAGGAAGCCTCACCACGATCGGCTACTTTTCAGCGAGCACGTGCTTTGCACGTGCCTGTGATAAGGTTGAGGCCGGCATGTCCTGAACCCATCGCCCGCATAGGCCCGCTTGCCTCACGCTGCGTCGCGATGCCGCTCGGCGCCATCAGCTAATGCATCGGTCGCATCAGAGACCCCCGACGGAGCTGCCGTTTGGACCGACCCCCAGAGCCCAGGACTGGACCCTCAGCCGTATCATTGCTTAGGATGCTGTTGCCGCGGCCCTCGCCCGCCCCATCGGCGAGGCGCGGGGGCTTCTCGCCGCTGCCTGGAAGTATTTTGCCAACCAGCTTGAGCTGGAGCTCGAGTCTTTCACGGGCGTTGAGGTTAAAAGCAAAGGACACAAAGGGGGCCTCCTGAGAGCTCGTTGGGTCCCGATTCTTGCCGAACCCAAGGCCTGTAGCCTCCGTGAGCAGCACGTTGGGTGGATCTGGTTGGCCCAACACTTGTCGGAAACCATTGGGGTGTCGTTTCGGTTTCGTGGGGCGACCCAAGAACCCGATCCCACGGACCAAGCTCAGCTGCAGCGGTTGCCTGAGGATGCGAGCCGCCAGATCCAGCAGCTTCTCATGTCACCATGCCCCGGTGAGGGGCAGAATGTTAGGCTCGACGCGACCCTCGCCCAGGCGCGCAACTTGGCTCGTTCCTTTGTGCTCGATGACGGCCTCGACGGCTGGATTGAGCAGTCTCAGGAGTTTCTGTCGTCGCGGGACGACGACCTGAGCGAGGCGCGCAAGGCCGTCGCGAAGGTCCAGCAGGATAGTTGGGACCAATGGCAGGAGAAGGCCCTCTCGGGGGGCGCACGGGCCATGCACAGGCTCATGAAACTCAAGCAGAAGTGGGCCCCGACCGTCGTGCAAAATCATCCTGGTTGTTTTTTCCAACTCCCCCCAAGAGCTGCTCAAGGCTGAAGGCAAATCCCTGTCTGAGTTTTGGCATGCGTCTCACATCCCCCCCGAGGTGTGCGTCCCAGATCGGGCTCACCTCCCCAGGCCGGCGGCGGCCGAGATTAGGAGTGCGTCCAGCAGTTTTTCGCGAGTAGCTCGCGTTCGTGCTCCGAAGATTTCAATGGTCCAAAGCGCGTGTAAAACTAGCCTGATCGGCCCGTTCTCTCACGCGTCAGTCAGACAAGAGGGCGGCGACGACGGGGCACAGGGCATTGCAAAGACTGACTGCGGCCCCGCGGCGCCCCACCCCCACCGCGCCCCCCAAGCGCCTGGACGACCTGGGCCTCGACGCTTTGCCGAGAGATGCGAAGTGTGAAAGTCGGGCTGCTATGTGCTACGTTGCAGGTCGCGGCGCTGCATTCGTCGATGTCACGGCCCGCTTCCATCGCGCTGACCATTGCGATCGGGGCGCCCTGGCCATCCTGCGCATGGACCATTGGAGAGGGAGAGACTCCAATCGCGTTCACTTGGGCCCAGAAGTGCCATAGGGCCACCGCCGAAGCCCCCCACCTGGCCGACGGAGATGCCCCTGATCGTCAGAGGAAAATGATTCGTTTCTTGTTGCGCCAGAGCGCTGTTCCGTCTGCGCCACCCTCGGGCTCCGCATCAGGTACTTTCGGCCCGAACCTGTTGACAAGGTCTCGGATGAGGTTTCCAGGTCGGTCTACACGCTCGCGAAAAAAAGGCTGGCCCTGACGCGGCCGTCTCGTGGATCAAGAACGCGTTCAACGCGCGGCCCACTACGAGAAGGTTCCGACAAGGGGCCATGCTGCGTCGATTCGGGTGCATATTCGGTGACGCTGTTGGCCACGATCTCCTCTGACTTGCTGCTCTGAGCTGCGTAGCCTAACTTGCCTCCAAATCACAGCGTGTGGAGTAGATTTGAGAATGTGTGCGTCGTTTTTGTTATGCCTACGACCCCCCAGTCAGATAATGTTGTCAGCCCCCCACGTGCATGAGATCTTGCTTCCTTCACATAACACGTTGAGAATTCAGGATCGATGTGGCCGTGAACGAATCCCTGCATTGTTCACGGCACGCGCACGTGTGTCGGCCCGCCGCAGAGCGGAAGGACGTCCTCTGTTCCATCGGCGGCGTGCCCAGCCTGCTGTTCCACCAGGGTGACCTGTTTGCCAAGGCCTTGCGTTCCTCCTCCTCCTCGTCCTCCTCCTCCTCCTCCTCCTCCTCCTCTTCCTCCTCCTCCTCCTCCTCCTCCTCCTCCTCCTCCTCCTCCTCCTCCTGTTCGTCCTCCCCCTCCTCCCCCTCCTCTTCCCACCCCCAGCCTTTCCCCCAGACGTCAAGCCTCCTCCTGGGGGGCACCTCGGGCGGGGACTGCGCCCGTCGGTGCCCGTGACCCTCGCGCCCGCTCGGCAGCGGGCCGGACTTTCCCTCGGGATCGCGCGCCCGCACCTCGGCGCCGCATTCCCGGGAAGTGCGGAGCAGGGCCCGCGGGGGGGGGCGCGTCCACGCGGGGGCAGGGGGGGCAGGAGGACGAGGAGGAGGAGGAGGCGGAGGAGGAGGAGGAGACAAAGGAGGAGGAAGAGGCGGAGGAGGAGGAGGAAAAAGGAGGAGGAGGAGGAGGAGGAGGAGGGAGGAGGAGGAAGGAGGAGGATGATGGAGGAGGAGGGAGGAGACGGAGGAGGAGAGAAGAGGACGAGGAGGAGGACGAGGACGGACGACGGAGGAAGAGGCGGAGGAGGAGGAGGAGGAGGAGGTGGGAGAAGGAGGAGAGCGGGAGTAGGAGGAGGAGAGAGGACGGGACCGAGGACGCGGGAGGACGAGGAGAGGGAGGAAGAGGAGGAGGAGGAGGAGTGGAGGAGGAGGGGAGAAGAGGAGGGGAGGGAGGAGAAAGGGAGGAGGGCGGAGGGAGGAGAAGAGGAGGAATAGGAGGAAGAGGAGGAGGAGGAGGACGGACGAGACGAGACGAGGAGGAGGAGGAGGAGGAGAGGAGGGGCGAGGAACAGGAAAAGGAGGATGAACAGGAGGAGGAGGAGGAGGAGGAGGAGGAGGAGGAGAAAAAGGAGGAGGAACAGGAAAAGGAGGAAAGGGAGGAAACTGAGGAAGAGAAGGAAGAGGAGGCTGAGGAGGAAGAGTAGGAGGAGGAGGAGGAGGAGGAGGAGGAAGAGAAGGAAGAGGAGGACGAGGACGAGGACGAGGACGAGATGGAGGACGAGGGGGAGGAGGTGGCGGGAAGGGAGGGAGAGTACCACTGCAAACCCAAAATTCATCAACAGTATTGGAATACATCCTCCCTCCTAATTCCATCTTCATTGGCTCCTACACGGAATCAGATTCACTGAAGGTAATGTTTTGTTGGAAGACAATTGTTGGAAATCTGGATTTGTGCCAGAACGCCATCCTTGGGATTTCAATGCCGCGAATCACCATTATTGTTGCGTCCTGACGGTCCTGAATCGTGATAAACACCATTTCTAGGATGACAACATTGGGAACAAAGTTGATTATTACGCCCTGGTTTCCCGACATCGCGCACACGCCGTTTTTGGAACGCCAACCATGAAAATGTTTGAAGCTCCTTAAAACTCTCAAGACGAATGCGCGTGGCGCGAAGACGAAAATCATAACCACATTTTGAAAAGAACCGCCTTCCATCCTTGAAACGATTGCTAATTGTTACAACGAATGTTCGCGGCGCTAAGACGACAGACATATTCTGAAAACGGACCGCCATGCATCCGTGAAATGCTTGCAATGTTTTAAGACGAAGGTGCGCGGCGCTGACGCAAGAACCACATTTTGAAAGCGGACCGCCCTCCATCCGTGAATTTTTGAAAATTCCAAGTTCCAGGATCGAGGAACGCTCGGGCGAAACGCCCGGCCCGCCTTTTCGACCGGCTTCGGACCGCGACAGTGAGGAATTATGAAAGCAGGAAGCGAGGAGGGGAAAGAAGGGGAGGGAAGAACAAGAGGACGGAGGAGGGAGAAGGGCAGCACATGCTTGCGACGACGGGTTCGCCGTGACCCTGCGCCGGCGGCTGCTCTCCCAGGACCCAGCTGGCACCGGCGGTAGGCTCTGCTGCAGAGCCGCCCGCGAGCCGTTCGCTGAGCACGCCAGCAAGTGTCCCGCGGGACCTGGGTTCGCGCGCCGCCACGACGGCGCGCGGGACACGCCGGGCGAGTGGTTCGCTGAGCGCTACGGGCAAAACGCGGGCACCTTCGAGCGGCGCGCCCCCACTTGGGACCGACGCGCGGACGAGAGCATTCAACGCGCCGTCCTCGACGCGGTGCTGGCGCGCTCGGGCGGTCGGGCGCGCTGCGACGTCAGCGTCACCGAGGCCCTGGCGCACGCGGGCCCCCACAGCCGCCGGAGAGACGCGACGGCTGGCCAGGCGGCTCGGGAGCGGGAGCAGTAAAACACACCCGTGATCCCGGCCGCGAACTCTGCGCCGCCGTCGTCGAAGCCGGCGGCCGCAAAGGGCGCTCAGCTGCAGGCTTTCCTGCGCGCCCACCCGCTGGGCGCGGGCCGCGCGGCCGCGCTGGCAAGCGCGCGTGCCAGGTCGTCGCGGCGGCTTGGGGCACGTCCGCGACGCTCTTGAGCGCCGGCCTCGGCCGCGGCCTCGGCCGCGGCGGTCGCAGGCCCGAGATGCTGGCCGCGGTCGCTGGGGGAGATTGCGGGGCGCTGGGCGGCGCCGCCCTGCCGGGGCGCCCAGCAGGTAGGCCGGGGCGCCGGGCGGCGCCCGGGCAACGCTGAGGCGCTGAGCGGGCTGCAGGGGCGCCGGCCGCGGCGGCGCCCAGGGCGCGGGAGGCCGCTGCAGACGCGGCGCGGCCCGCGAATCGGAACGCGGGGGGGCCCGTCGCCGCGGGGGGGGGAGGCGGAAGGGGGAGGGGGGAATTGGAAATGGCGGGGGAAGGAGGAGGGGGGAGGAGGGGGGCGCATGCCGAAGACGCCCACGGCGAATGACCACCGCCCCCCGCGCGGCCGAACGCCGCCCCCAGCCGTCGCGGGAACCCGTCGGGGAATGCCTCGCGGGAGAAGAGAAGGAGAAGGAGAGGGCGTCTGTCGGGAAGTGCGCCTTAGATTAATGTGCGCGGCGCAGCGCAAATCATGGGGCCCAGTCGATCCCGCGACCGCCAGAGCCATTGCCAGCACGTCTGCGGTTCAGTAAATCCTTCAAACGCGTTCCCCGAAAATGGCAGACCGCGCTCCAGGAACGCTCGCGGGCGCGACGCCCTGGCCTCTTGGGCGAGGGCGCTTCTTGCAGAGTTCGGTTTGCGCGCTCGTCGTCCACCTCGCTTCCCGGCGTCTCCGCGCCAGCACGGGGCCTGCAACGTCAGAGCTGTCTCCTGCGACGCGGCCCGCCGCAGTTCGATCTCGGGAGGCACGGGGCCGTGCCCGGCGTATCTCGCATGTCGCGCGCTGCCGCCGGCAGCGGCGCAGGCGCCGCAGCGGCGGCGTTCTCGGGGGGGCCGCAGCGCCGAAAGGATGCGAATTTCTCTGCGCCCGAGCGTAGATAGATGATCGTCGATGCCGAGGCGACAAGGGCGAGGCCAGGCGGCTACATCACGGGGGCACGCAGCACTGCGAGGCGAGGATGCCAGACGCGGGCGGGAACTGCTGGCTACGCTTCGCGAAGGAGGCGCGGATCTGCGCGACGGATTTCCATGCTGAAGAATGGGCGGAATGGGCGTGGACTTGGAAGCCGCGCTATGGCCAGCGCGCGAATGCGCGCAGGGGGCGAGGCGCGCAGGAATATCGAGCATTGCGCGCCCAAGGCGAATGCGGACCAGACGCCCCGCTCAAATGTTTTTCGCGCTTGGCGGGCAGAGCTCGCGCAGTGGGAAGGGGGGCGATGTCGGCCGCTTCGAGGGCGCATTTCCACCGTTCGCCTCAGCTGATTGCGCGCGTGTGGCAGCCGCGTGGCAAGATGGTGCGAGGCTGGCACTCCGCCGCCGCGCGAAGCAGCATCGCTCGGGCGACGCCCGAAAGTTGGCTGCTCGCGGGACCAAGCCCCCCCGGGGCTCAAGCCGTTTCTGGCTCGGGAAGTCGACGGGCTCAAGAGAGATCAAGATCGGGCCTCTGTCCTTGTTCTTGCCGCCCGTTCTCAGCGCGAGCGCCACGTCTTCTCCCGCGTCGCCGCCCCCGCCGAAGAAGGGCGAGCCGGAGGAGGCAATCGTCGACAGCGAGCGCGAGGAGGAGGAGGTGGAGGATGGGGGGCCTGGGCCCAGGGCGCCATGGGGGACGTCAAAATTGTTGCGGGACGATCTCGAGCCAGTCCAGACGTCGGCCGACGAACCCTCGGGTGGCGCGCTCACTTTCGGAGCGCAGGTCGCAAGGGGCCGGGCGGCACGGGGCTGCGCCGGACAGGAGGTGAGGAGGAGCGCGAGCCATCGCAAGTGCAAGGAGGGCATCGAGAACGCTCTGGCCGCGGCAAGCCTGGCGGCCGAGCAGGCCCCGAGCGAGAACTCCGCTGCGGTCCTTGGCAACGCCCCGAACGTGGGCGCGCTCGGCCAGGCCCGGGCGCGCACCGACGAGGGGCGCGAGGAAGTCCGCCCCCTGCGCTCGCCACGTCCGCGCCGCCAGGGCGAGGCGTACACCTTAGGCGATGCTTAAGAAAACGTAAGTTTTCGGCCAGAGTCTCGATTATTCTTAACTTTTTAATGTAAATCCTAAGACTTTGATATAAAAATGTTGGGCTTTTATGCAAGTTCTGAGACTATGAATTTCTTAACCCATGATTTCTTAAGCATTTCGCAGGGTGTACAACCGCGTGGCTTTCATCAAGTGCACTGCCAGCAAGTGCCGGGGGGCCCTCGTCGCGGCCGCCACCAAATCTCCCGCGGCGGACCGGGCCGGCCCTGGTCCAAGATCGACGTGTTCATCGGCCTTCGCACAGCGGGGGCGGCTTTATTCAATCGAACGCACGTCAGCGGGCCGGGGCCGCGGGAGGCGGGGGGCGGAGGCGGGCCTCGCGAGTCAGGTTCTGAAGGTCGCGGGCGAGGACGTCGCCGCGGCAGCCGTCGTTGATTTCGCCCCGGAGCTCGCGTGGCGCAGCGGGGAGCGGGAGGGGCGGGGCGACCTTCAAGGGCCCGTGAATTGGGGGCCCGACAGTCTGACGCACAACCGGGGCTACACCGCGCAAAGCACATGTCAAATGAGCCAGGGAAGGGCCAGGAGGGCAAGGGCGCCCACCAGTAGGAAATGCGACAGCCCATGGGCAATTCAACGCGTTGCTCGAACGTTCCGGCCAAAAGCAGGGGCGTCAACGCGCGTTCCTGATGGTTCTGGTCCGCCTCAACGTGCCAGGGGCCGCGGTGGCGGATATACGCGGGGGAGGAGGAGGGGGAGGAAAAATAATGAGGGAAAAAGAAGGGCACGGAGAGGGAGGGAAGGAGGGAACGGGAGAGAATGAGGAGGAGGAGGAGGAGGAAGAGGAGGACGAAGAGGGGACAAAAACGGGGGAGACTGAACAAATCCGGCAGCGTTGGCTCTGGGCTGGCGCGCACATCCAGCAGAAGAGCACTGGCCCGTTCGGGCTTGTAATCCGCGCGCTAACGCGTGGCTGCCCTAGGCGTGTGGCCGCATTGGCTCGCGTCGCACATCCGCCTCTTTGTCCGCTCCACACTAGTCGGAAAAAGACGTGCTTGCTCGGCAAAAGAAGCGATTGAAAAGCATGAATTGTCGGAGTTCCGCGCGGGCTTCTTGGATCGGCGCCGGACTCCCTTTTTTGGCGGGCAGGGCGCGCCAGGGGCAGCGAGCCGGAAAATCCACGCGGACCTCCGAGAGTTGATGTTTACGTACGTGTGTCTTGTTCTTTACCATCATGTGTTTGGTTGGGGCCTGGTTTTGAAACAGCAGCGCCGGGCGTCCAATCCCTCCTGACTTCCTCCTCGCCGTCCTCCTCCCATCCCTTGCCTCTGCCTTCCGCATGTTTCTGTTTCGGCACACCCCTCGCACGCTTCGTGGCCCCATAGGGAACTCCACCTGATGCTCCCGTGATTGCGTTCGCATGCCGCCGCCACCCCACTTTGGCACACCCTTGATATGTTTGGTCTCCCCATGGGGAGGTCCGCCTTCGGCCCTAGTGGTTGCGTTCGCGTGCCGACGCCACCCCATTTGGGGGCACCCCTCACACGCTTCGTGGCCTCTTAAGGATCTCCGCCTGAGGCCCCAGTAGCTGCGTTCGCATGCCGCCGCCACCCCACGTTGGCGCACCCCTCTGACGTTTCATGACCTCGTAAGGAGCTCCGCCTGAGGGCCCTGCGACTGCGTTCGCATGCCGCCGCCACCCCACTTTGGCACACACCTCACTCGTTTCGTGACCTCATAGGGTGCTCCGCCTCAGGCTCCAGTGACTGCGTTCGCATGCCGCCGCCACCCAACTTTGGCGCACACCTCACACATTTCATGACCTCGTAAGGAGCTCCGCCTGAGGCCCTGGTGACTGCGTACGCATGCCGCCGCCACCCCACTTTGGCGCGCCCCTTAGTTTTCGTTTAGTGGCCCCATAGGGAGCTCCAGGCCCCAGTGGCTGCGTTCGCATGCCGCTGCCACCCCACTTTGGCGCACCCCTCACACGTCTCGTGGTCCCATAAGGAGCTCCACCTAAGGCCCCAGTGGTCGCATTTGCATACCTTCTCCAGACCAGTTCGGCACACTCCTCACACGTTTCGTGGCCCCATAGGGAGCTCCACCGAAGGCCCCAGTGTCGGGAATCGCATGCGTGACCGCGCCAAGGCCATGTTGGCACACCCCTCACACCTGGCCCCATTGGACGCTCGACCCAAGGCCGCATTGGCAGGAATCGCATGCGTGACCGTGCCCAATTCGGCACCACTCTCGCACGCTTCGTGGCCCCACAGGGAGCTCCGCCGAAGGCCCCAGTTCCGGGAATCACATGGGCGACCGCGCTTATTTCGGCACACACACACACACACACACACCCTCGCACGTTTCGTTACCCCCAGAGCTCCACCGAAAAGCCAATCGGCAGGAATCGCATGCGTGACCGCGCGCAGTTTGGCACCCTCCTCGCACGTTTCGTGGCCCTGTTAGAGCTCCACCAAAGGTCCCGCCGCCTGCTTCTCCCAGACCGCGCCCTGCTGCTCCCCAGGGCTGGGCCGACAGACGCTCAGGTCAGCCGTGACGGGTTACATCCAGATGTAACCCGCGATGGTTGATTTTTGCGACCCCATCAGCAAAAACGCTCCGTCTTTCTCACGCACGCCTTCTAGCCCCATCCCCTAGTGACCACCTGTCTTGCGGTGTTCGCAGCTGCATATGGTTAGCTCGTGCGCCAGGCTAATTTTAGATGTGGGAATGAAGTACGGAAAGAAGCCAGAGAGGGCTGGAGTGGGAGTGTGCGTGCGTGTATGTATGTCTCCCCCGCTCATCTCATTGCATTTTCTCACCTGCTCTCTTCTCGTCTCAGCGTTTCTCTCTTCACCCCTTCTAATATTACATCCACCCTTTCCCTCCCATCCTCCCCCATCGTCCCCCCAAGACTCGACAATGTGTTACTCCCGTTTCGTAGGGAGTTCGCATACCCCTTGATGAAAATCAGGGGGCCGAGCGGACCCACACTGTCCCTGGGACCGTGACTGAAGTGGGGTTGCGCGGTGCGGATTGCTATTGTTCATGTCGTCGTCGCTCCCGCCGACACGCCTGCGACCCGCCCCGCGACCCGCCCCGCGACCCGCTCCGCGACCCGCCTCGCGACCCGCCCCGCGACCCGCCCCGCGACCAGCCCGCAACCCGCACCCGTGACCCACTCGCATGGCCTCGCAGAGAGAGCTTCGCCTGCGGCGGGCCTCTTCGCACTGGTCTTCACGCCTCGCGACCTGCCTCTCACTTCCACCATCCCCCTTCCCTCTTCCTCCTCCCCTCTTCACTCTTCCCTCCTCCTCCTCCCCCTCCCTCCTCGTCGTCCTCCTCCTCCTCCTCCTCCTCCACATCGTTTTGTAACGGCGTCGGCGCCCACGGCGGGCTGATCGTTTTGAACTTCGGCGGCGAGCGAGGGGGGGAAATGATAAGGAGCAGGCTTTCTCAGGAGGCGGCGGGGCTTCTCAGAGACCCTCCGGCCTTCTGAGAAGTTGTCTGTGCCTTCGGGGGAGGCCTGAGCATTTTCTCTGAAACCCTCTGGCCTTCTGAGAAGTTACCTGTGCCTCTGGGGAAGGCTTGAACATGTTCTCAGCAAACCAGAGGCCCTCCGAGCCTTCTGAGAAGGCCTACCCCCTCTCACTTCCCACCCAGGCGCGCCGCCGAGCAAAGAATCGACACCTGGCGCTCGGCCACCCATCCCCAGCAAGGCAGCCCAGGTGCCGCCCCCACTCGCGTCCGCAATCGCAGGGCCTCGGAACATGTCATGCCCAGTCCTCCTGTTCGTATCCTCCTCTGCGCTCACCTCGCTCTTCGTTCCCGCCTGCTGCCCCTCCACTTCTCTTCCCTGTGCTGTGCGTGTTGTGTGTAATGTGTGTGTTGTGTGTGTGCTGTGTGTGTTGTTTGTGTTGCTTGTGTTGTTTGTGTTGCTTGTGTTGTTTGTGTGTGTGCGTGTGTGTTTGTGTGTTTGTGTGTGTGTTTGTGTGTGTGTTTGTGCGTTTGTGTGTGTTTGTGTATGTTTGTGTGTGTGTGTTTGTGTGTGCTTGTGTATGTTCGTGTGTTTGTTTGTTTGTGTATGGTTGTGTGTGTGTTTGTGTGTTGTTTGTGTTTGCTTGTGTGTGTGTGTTTGTTTGTGTGTGGTTGGGTTGTTGTGTGTGTGTGTTGTGTGTTGTGTGCGTTGTGTGTGGTGTGTGTTGTGTGTTGTGTGGTGTGTTGTGTGTTGTGTGTGTGTGTGTTCTGTGTGTGCCTGTGTGCTTTTGTGTGTGGTTGTGTCTGTTTGTGGTTGTGTGTGTTTGTTTGTGCGTGCTTGTGCGTGGTTGTGTGTTTGTGTGTGTGTTGTGTGGTGGGCGTGTTGTATGTGTTGTGTGGTGTGTGTGTGTGTTGTGTGTTGTGTGGTGCCTGTTTGTGTGTATGTTGTTGTGCTTTTGTCTGTGTGTTTGTGAGCTTGTCTGTGTGTGCTTGTGTGATCGTGCTGCTGTGTATGTTGTGTGTTGTGTGTGTTGTGTACGTTGTGTGTGGTGTGTGTGTTTGTGTGTGTTGTGTGTTGTGTGTGTTGTGTGTTTTTGTGTGTGCCTGTGTGTGTTTGTGTGTGCTTGTGTGTGTTTGTGTCTGTGTGTGTTTGTTTGTGTCTGTTTGTGCGTGTTTGTGCGTGGTTGTGTGTTTGTGTGTGTGTGTTGTGTGGTGGGCGTGTTACATGTGTTGTGTGTTGTGTGTGTTGTGTGTTGTGTGTTGTGTGTCGTGTGTGGGTTGTGTTTGTTGTGTGTGGTTTGTGTGTGTTGTGTGTGTTGTGTGTGCTGTGTGTGTTGGTTGTTGTGTGTTGTGGGTTGTGTGTTGTGTGTGTTGTGTGTTGTGCGTGTTGTGCGTGTTGTGTGAAGTGTGTGTGGTGTGCGTGTTGTGCGTGGTGTTTGTATTGTTCGTGTTGTTTGTGTTGTTTGTGCTGTGTGTGTTGGTTGTGCTGTGTGTGCTGGTTGTGCTGGTTGTGTTGTGTGTGTTGTTTGTGTTGTTTGTGTTGGTTGTGTGTTTGTGTGTTTGTGTGGTTGTGTATGTGTGTGTTTGTGTGTTTGTGTGTGCTTGTGTGTGCTTGTGTGTGCTTGTGTGTGTGTGTCTGTGTGTGGTTGTATGTTTGTGTGCTGTGGTGTGTTTGTGTGTGTGTTGTGTGAGTTGTGTGCCTTGTGTTGTGTGTGTTGTGTGTGTTGTGTGTGTTGTGTGTGTTGTGTGTGTTGTGTATTGTGTGTGCTGGGTGCGTTATGTGTGTGTTGTGTGTTGTGCGTTTTGTGGGTTGTTGTGTGTTTTGTGTGTTGTGTGTGTTGTGTGTGTGTTGTGTGGTGTGTGTTGTGTGTTGTGTGTTATGTGTGGTGTGTGTGTTGTTTGCGTTGTGTGTGTTGTGTGTGTGTTGTTTGTGTTGTTTGTGTTATTTGTGATGTGTGTGCTGTGTGTGCTTTGTGTGTTGCTTGTGCTGTGTGTGCTGTTTGTGTTGTTTGTGTTGTTTGTGTTGTTTGTGTTGTTTGTGTGTTTGTGTGTTTGTGTGTTTGTGTCTGTGTGTCTGTGTGTCTGTGTGTGCGTGTATGCGTGCGTGCGTGCGTGTGTGTGTGTGTGTGCCTCTCAGTTGTGTGTGTGTGTGATTGTGTGATTGTGTGTTTGTGTGTGTGTTGCTGTGCTCTGCTGCGTTCTGCTGTGTGTGTGTGTTCTCTGTTGTGGTCTCGTGTGTGTTGCTTCTGCCTGGGCTTTGGTTTGCTTCCTGCAGCGCGGAGCCCCTCGTGGCCTGGCGGTCCGCCGCCGCTCCTCGAGGCCCGACGCCTCCTGGGGATGGGGGGGGAGGGGCTGCGCGGGAGCGCGAGGTCCTTCGCGCTTCGCGCGGGGCGGTGCGGGAAGTTGGGCGCCCTTGGGCGGGGTCGAGGCCAGCATCGTGTGCGTGGAGCTCCAGAGCGCGCGGCCCGCTGCCGAGCAAGCGTGTTGTCCCTCTTCTCTTCCGCACGCGCGCGTCTGTCTTCGGCCCGAATTCGGTGCGGCCTTTCATATCATTCTTCATTCCACCTCTTTCTTTGTATGCATCCTCATCTGTCCTCATCCGTTGCTCCCACCCATCCTCTTCCTCCTCCTCATCCTCCAGTTCCCCTTTCGCCTCCCCCTCATCGTTGTCGTCCTCATCCCCCCCATCCTCTCTGGCTTCCTCTCCTACCGCTCATTCGTCATCCTACTTGCTCTCCTCTCGCCACCCCCCTTTCCGATGCTTTCCTGTCTTCCCTTCTATTGCCCTTTGTCTCACCCCTCTCTTCCCTCCTCTCCTCCCCGCTACACATCTCTCGATCTCCGCACCCCTTCCCTCTCTTCCCTGCGCTCCTTCCTCTCCCCTCGTCATCTTTCTCGTTCGTCCTCGCTTCCCTCCTTCTTGGCCGCGGCCGTTCTGGCGTCCCTGAAGGAGGGGGTGACGACGCCCTCGGCCTCCTCGCCGTCCTCCTCCTCCCTCCTCCCCCCCCCCCTCACTCTCCTCCTCCTCCTCCTTCTCCTTCTCATCGGCCTCCTCCCCCTCTTTTTCCTCCTGCTCCCCCTCATCCGAAGCCCCTGTTGCTCAGGCCTGGGGATTCCTCGCTTCTGATCTTCCACTCGCTTCTGGACTCCGGGACCCCCGCGGGGCCGCCAGGGAAGCGGATCTGGCGAGAGCCGCCGGGCCACCTCCCACACCGGGGGGCCCCACCGTGGCAAAGGGCCAGCGGCGCCTCCCGGGCGTCTCCCGGCCAGGCTCGGGGTGGCCCGGACCGACGAGGGGGGGATCGACTGCAGAGTTGATGTCGGGAGCCTCGAGACGGGGGTCAGTGCAAACGGGGGTCAGCCAGGGCGCCGGATCCTGCAGGATCCTGCGAAGGCCCCCTCTGGCTGACCCGGGTTAGGGAGCCGCTCGTGGCCGCGAGGCGGCCGCGCGTATTGGCTGACCCGGGTTTGCGAGGACCTGCGTTGCAGTTTTTTTTTTTCCTGCATTGCAGTTTTTGGTTTCCTGCTGACCCGGGTCTGGATTGACCCGGGTCAGAGGATCCCCGATGATGCACCCCCAAGATTTGTTTTAAGTCGGGCCTGTCCCTCTACCGGGGGAATATTCAAAAATAGTCAAAAATAGTCTGGGGACTCTTTTGTAATATTTTTTGACAACTTTAGAGTATTTTTTGTACATTTTTTATGTTTCGTCGCAAATCCCGCTGTAGGGAGACACGCCCGACTTAGAATTAGTTGTTGGGTCCAACGAATCTCTGAAACACACAGAAAACCCCCCGTCGGTCTGCGGCGCATGGTTTTCCTTTTTCGTAGACTCGGCTGCAAAAGTCCATGTCAGGGTAACTCAGCTCTGGGTAAATCGATCCTGTAGTCCATCCCCCACCTCGAAGTGCATGGGCCCAGCTCGGGCGTGCAGATATCCGCTGGCTCCGGTCCCCCGCGGGGGGGGGGGCCAGAGGTAAAGCGCGGCCCGCGCTTCCCTGAGCGTGGCAGCTCGGCGGCGCGGGGAGGGCCGCGCATCGCGAGGCGCCGTGCGCGGGCCCTCGACCGACGCCCTCCGCACCTTCCGCGCGGGAGGTGCCGCGCTGCCGCGGCCGCCGCTGCGGCCGTGGCGGCGGCCACCGTCGCGGCCGCAGCGGCGGCCGCAGCGGCCTCGGCAGCCGCACCGCGGCGGCGCCTTCAGCGCGGACGGTGCGGGAGATGCAGGTCGAGGGAGGTCGGGCGGCCTGGGTGGCTTTCGCCAGGTTCTCTCACCACACAGCTCTTCTCGTCTCTATCGGGCCTGGACCCCGCGGACACAAGAGATGGTCGCGTTCGTGCGCCCGGTCCTCGCGTCCAGCCTCGCGCTCGGCTGCACCTCGGCGTTTGGCCTCGCCGCGGTGGCGCGCGACGTGGCCGACCTGTCGCCGTCGCGCGGCGGCTTCTCGCCCTCGCGCGACACGTCGTCTGGAGGCGGACGCCAGACGCCAGAGGAGCTGAGGAGGAGGTGCTGGTTCTGGGCTTCCTAGATGGGGTCGGAGTAGATGGGGTCGGAGGATCGCGCCGCATCGCCGAGGCACCGCCGATGCCTCAACGATGCGGCTCGATTTGAAAGAGCGCGTTCCCCCCTCCCGTGACGGGGGGGGGGTCGAACCTCCCCCCACCCTCCCTCCTCTGCTTCCCCTCTCCTCGGGCCGGCGCTTGTGTTGGCGGCGGCTGGCGACGGCGGCGGGCGGCGGTGGCGGGGAGCGTCGACGAGGACGGTGGTGGTGGTGGTGGTGGGTGGTGGTGGTGATGGTGGTTGTGGTGGTTTGTTGTGGCGGTGGTGGTGGTGGTTGTGGCGATGGGTGGTGGTGATGGTGGTGGTGGTGGTGGTGGAGGTGGTGGTGGTGGTGGTGGTGGTGGTGGTGGTGGTGGTGGTAGTGGTAGTGGTGGTGGTGGTGTGGTGGGTGGTGGTGGTGGTGGTGGTGGTGGTGTGGTGGTGTGGTGGTGTGGTGGTGGTGGTGGTGTGGTGGGTGTGGTGGTTTGGTGGTTTGGTGGTTTGGTGGTTTGGTGGTTTGGTGGTTTGGTGGTGTGGTGGTTTGGTGGTTTGGTGGTTTGGTGGTTTGGTGGTTTGGTGGTTTGGTTGTTTGGTGGTTTGGTGGTTTGGTGGTTTGGTGGTTTGGTGGTTTGGTGGTTTGGTGGTGGTGGTGGCGGCGGTGGTTTGGTTATGGTGGTTGGTAGTGGTGGTGGTTTGTAGAGGTGGTGGTTTGGTGGTGGTGTGGTGGTGGTTTGTGGTGATGGTGGTGGGTTGTGGTTGTGGCGGTGGTTTGTGGATGTGGTGGTGGTGGTGGTGGTGGTGGTGGTGGGTGGTGGTGTGTGGTGGGGTGTGGTGGTGGTTTGGTGGTGGTGGTGGTGGTGGTGGTGGTGGTGGTTGGTGGTTGTGGCGGTGGTTTGTGGATTGGTGTGGTGGTGGTTGTTGGTGGTTGGGTGGTGCTGCTGGTTGTGTGTGTGGTGGTGGTGGTGGTGGTTGGTGGTGGTGGTGGTGGTGGTGTGGTGGTGGTTTGTGGTTTGTGGTGGTGGTGGGTTGTGGTGGTGGCGGTGGTTTGTGGACGTTTGTTGTGGTGGTGGTGGTGGCGGTGGCGGTGGCGGTGGCGGTGGTCTGGTGGTTTGTGGTGGTGGTGGGTTGTGCTGCTGGTAGTGGTGGTGGTTGTGGCGGTGGTGGTGTGGTAGGTTGTGGTGGTGGTAGTGGTGGTGGGTTTGTGTGGTGGTGTTGGTGGTGATGATGAGTTGTGGTGGTGGTTGTGGTGGTGTTGGCTGTGGTGGTGGTGGTGGTTGTGTGGTGCTGTTGGTGGTGGTGGTGGTGGGTTGAAGCGGTGGTGGTGGTGTTGGTGGTAGTGGTGGTAAGTGTCGCTGCGTCCCCGCCGTCGCCGGCGCCAGCGCCGGCGCTGCGCTGCTGGCCGCCGCGAGCGCCGGCGCCGGCGCGAGGGCGGGGGGGGTTTGAAACCCCCCCCTTGGCTGCCTCTGGTCATCGTCGCTGCGTCCCCGCCGTGAACGCTGCTGGCGGCCGCCAGCGCTGGCGCCGGCGCCGGCGCGGGGGGGGGGGGAGTTTTGAACCCTCCCCCCCCTGGGAGGGGGGGGGGCAGGGAGGGGGGGGGGAGAGGTTTGAACCCCCTCCCCCTTGGGAGGGGGGAGGGGGGGTTTCGGGAGGGGGGGGGTTTGGGAGGGAGGGGAGTCCCCTGGTTTTGATCGACGGCGCCGAGTGTTGGGGGGGGGCCACCCCCCGGTTCGAAACGCGCCGCCGAATGTTCCCCAGGCAAGCGCCCGTGAAACGCGTTGTCTCCTCGATTTGAAGCACAACCTTCCCCACGCCGACGTCGCCGATGCATCGCAAGTGCACCGCCGATGTATCGGCGGTGCGGCGCGATACTCCGACCCCATCTGCTCCGACCCCACCTAGGAGGCCTCCAGTGGTGGAGGTTGGAGTCGGCTGGGGATCCGAGGTGGGCCCGCACTGGTTCCAGCCGGGGGGCGAGGTGCGAGGGTCCAGGTTCGAGAGGGTGTCTGCCTTTTTGTTGTGTCGTTGGCGGCCGTTTTCGGGCCCAGGGGCCCTCGACCACGGATCCGGGGTGAAATACTGCACCGGATGGACCCTGGGAGGGGTCCAGAAAGATTTGGAGATTCGGAGCGGATTTATATGTCCCTCCATTTGGGCAAATGTTCTCGGGCTCCATCCATCCCAGACCCCCCGGCCGCCTCGAGGGTGGAGGCGGCTGAGGAGGAGCAGCGAGCAGGAGGGGACTGCCCGGCTAGGCTCCGAGTCCAGTCCATCGCCCCAGAGCGGCTTCGGCACGGCAGATTCAGCCATCCTGCGCGTTTTGTCGAGCATGAGGAGGAGGAGGAGGAGGAGGAGGAGGAGGAGGAGGAGGAGGAGGAGGGGGAGGGGGAGGAGGGGGAGGAGCAGGATGTTGAGGAGCAAGGATGTTGAGGAGCAGGAGAAGGGGCGGGGAGGAGGATGGTGAGGAGCAGGAGGAGGTCGAGGAGGATGAGACGCCGGAGGAGCTGGGCTTCTCCTCCGACGAAGACATCGACACCGCGGGCTACGGCAGGTCTCGCAGTGGCGGCCCTCCCACTCCTTTTGTCTTTCCTCCCTCCCTCTTCCTCTTCCCCCTCACCATTTTCCCTCCTTCGCTTTTCCCTCACCCCGCCCCCTCCACCTCCTGGTCCTCTGCCTCCCCTCCTCCTGTTCCCCCGCCTCGCGCGCTTCTCCATCGCCCCTGTCTTCATCTTTCTAATCGTCCTCCTCCTCCTCCTCGTTGAATCCCGTCTCCTCCTCCTTCCCCGTTTCTTCTTCCTCCTCGTGCGCCCTCCTCCCAGTTCACAGTTCAACGAGGAGTTCTGCTTGGACATCGGCGCAAAGGGCTTCCCCATTCCTACGCTCAATATGCTCAAGGCTGTGGAGGAGAAAGAGGAATAATCGATATTTCAAATATTTCATCATCGCCACGTGACTGGGTCAAGAGTTGTTCCTTCCGTTTACGCTTTTTCCAGTCGGCACCAGCAGCAACTCATGATACATGAGCCATTGCTTATTCGACGATGTTCAACATGAGTCGAAGTTCGTCCGCGGGGAGCGTAAGGCTGCGCTCTTGTGCAGAGCCGTAGGCAGATCCGCGTGAGCGCAGCACCCCGAGGAACCATCGCTCCTGTGACGGCCGCAGGCGCCTGCACCGCCGTCGGGCCACTGGGCGCCTCTGCGCCGGCAGGCTGGGCAGAGCCCGATGGGCGGGACCACGGGGGCCAACAGGAGACCGACCGCGCAGGGGCCAAGCCAAGAAGTCCAGCGCTTCGTGTGCTTGATCTGCGGCGTTGGGGCGATCGCACCGCGGTCGAGGCGGCGGCCGCGGAGGCGCGACGCGTGCACAGGAGAGGCGCGGGCAGAGAAGCGGCCGCGGCACACGCAAGGCATGAAGTCCCTCGAAAGTCGGTTAAGTCGGGCATGTCTTTCTACAGGAGGAATGTTCAAAGTAGTCACAACAAAGATGGCCTGGAAGCGATGTTTCGTGCTCTTTTGACTACTTTGCATTTGGGGATTGGTTTTTGAACCAATTTTGTGTTGTTCTTCCCAACTCCGCCTTCAGGAGGACATGCCCGACCTAAGACTTCGGGTGCGGTGTAGCAGCCTCAGGCTCCCGAGGGAGGCCACGAGGCCCAGCACGCGGGACGAGAAGAACCGGAGTGCTATACAGTATGGGCCACCACGGATCTCGGGCGGGCGGCAATGGGGGGCGACCCGAATCGGGTGTGAAGGAAGGGGCCCTAAAGGAGCCCTTCGGGACCCACTGTGGAGCCAGCCGGTGCCCAAAAGGGGCCCCTTCGGGGCCTTTTTCTTCACCCCCAGTTGGGTCACCCTCCATGACTCGGGGGTGGACAGAACCCCCAACAGTGACACGTCGATTAGTGAATTGTCCGTTTTCGGTTCTCGAGAGGGCGCCGTGGCCGTTATTTCCCAGGCCTGCGCCCGCCAGGTTTGGGCCTCAGGTCGTTTTCACTAAACCACGTTTTACTAAAGGGAGGTCTGTCCATCCCCGAATTACCACCCTCCCGAGGGGCCCAATACACAAGGAAAAACTGAGGCGGGGCGCACGTGGGCGGGAGGAGCTCGATGGGCCACCACGCAAATCAACACACGGCGGCAGTTCAGGCTGGGGCCCTTTCGGGCCACCAAGGCACCCAACACGCAGGGGCATGCGTGGCTGGACCTGCTGGGAAGCCGTGGGCCAGCTGGCACCGGCGTTCCTCGGATAGCGTGCGCCGTGCGTGTCCACACCCCGCCCACTCGCGTTAGCGTTAGATGAGATTGCGACGCTGCCGAATGTTGATCAATTCAGTGAAACTCTCTGATCGGCGTGCCAGATAGGCTGTCATATCGTTCTACCGTTTTCGCATGTTTGTTGTGAGAGGGTTCGCAGACATTTTGCAAGCATCCTTCATATGAAATTTGCTAGTTGCTCAGATTTCGAGCGCGCTGATCAGTTCGGAACTCTCCCATCGCGTCTGACGGACCTGCTGTCAGCTTGGGAGCATGCTTCATGAATGTTCCCCGTCCCAGGAGGGTTCGTACCACTTGTTGCCTCTGTGACCCCAGTGCCAACGAGCAAACATGACGCATCGCCGTCTAGACATGGAGGCTCCTCGTTATCATCGGAAGGATAATCGTCGGCCACCTTGCTTGTCCCTGTATGTTTGAGAATTGCAAGTGGCGCGGTTCAGCTGTCGCTCCTTGAAGATTGCTGTGCGAGACTTCAAGGAGGAGGAGGAGGAGGAGGAGAAGGAGGAGGGAAGAGGATGAGGGGCGGCTCCCCTAAGGCGGCCAACTGGGACGTGCCGACATATTTCGCCCAGCTGCAGGGGGCAGGGTACGCCGAGGACGCCCTGCAGATGACAGGCCCCGACTCGGCCATTCTGAAATCCGATTGCATGAAGGAACGCTTCCACGGCAAGACGAAGCACATCTTTGTGGGCGATTCGCAGATGATGGCCCTCCGCAACGCGTTCCACCGCCTCAACAAGTGCCCGGAGATCTGGTGGGCCAACCACTCCGAGAAGGATATCGATGACATGATGGGGACTGTGCGGAGGAACGAGGCCTCCAAGACGCAGGTGAAGAGCAAGACCCGCTTCCACTCCCGGGCCGACCAGGCCCCAGACAAGTTGCCCCGCGGCTGCACCGAGGAGGGCATCGGGTCTTTCGTCAGTTGGGACGCCTGGGCCAGCCAGAAGATTCCAGTGAGGTCGGAGGCCGTCAGCTGTCCACCTCATCGATCTTGGCCAGGCCGACTGGGGGCCCAGGATCGGTGCATACGACTCCTGGCCAAGCCAGCAGGGCGTGTATATGCCGATCCTGGGCCCAGGACGGGCTTTGCCAGAGTCGGCGAGGTGGATAGTTAATTTCCCCCGATCAGGGAGATTAAGATGGAGATGGACCTGGCCGGTGTGAGCCCTGCAGACGGGGACCTCGTTGTCGTCTGGATTGGTTCGAATCCAGCTGCCTGCGGCAAGTCCCGCTACTGCGCCAGCCCAGCATGATGGGTGGCGACCGTTCGATGGGCACGTGAGGCCATCACGTGTGACATTTGGTATCGCCTGGCTGGGGATAGCTGTGATGGTGATAATGAGAATTTGATGGCGATGACCAGGCTTAGGAGGAGGAGAGGAGGAGGGAGGAGGAGAGGAGGAGGAGGAGGAGGACCAGTGTAAAACCAAGAGTCATCAACGATGTTGGAATAAACCCTCCCTCCCAGCTCCCTCTTCATAGGCGTTTGCATCGGTTCATTTCCACTGAGGGAATTGCTTCGTTGGAAGAGAACCGTGTGAAGACCCTGAAACATGCCAAAACATTGTTCTCGGGATTCCAACGCCACGGATCAAGCTAACTGTTCCGTCTCGACGAGCCTGTGCCAGAACGCCGTTCTTGGGACGTCGACACGGCGAATACACGTAATTGTTGTACCCTCATAGTCCCGAACAGTGCCAAAACATCTTTTCTGGTACGCTGATCATGGGAGCCCGTGAAGTTATTGCGAATATTAACGAAGGTGCGCGGCGCTAAAGCGAGAGCCACATTTTGGAAAAGAACCGCCCTCAATCCGTGAACCTTTTGCATTTGTTTTAACAGGTGTGCGCGGCGGTAAGGCGAAAGCCATATTTTGAAAACGACGCGCCCGCAATCCGTGAAAGTGTTGCAAATTGTTAAAATCGAATGCGCGCGGCGCTAAGGCACGAGCCGCATGTTGAAAACCAACCGCCCTCAATGCGTGAAACTTTTGCAATGTGCGCGGCGCTAAGGCGAGAGCCACATTTTGAAAACCACCCGCCCTCCATCTGTGCAATTGTTGCCATTGTTTCAGCTTCTGCGTCATAAACGGTGTGGAAATCTCAGGCGAAACGCCCGGCCCGCCCTAAAAATTGGCCTCGGGGTGCGACAGGGCGAAGTTATTGATCATGAGAAGGGATGGAGGAGGAGGAGGAGGAGGAGGAGGAGGAGGAACAGGAGGAGTAGGAAGAGGAAGGATGGTGCTATCCCTCGAATGGGCACGTCCCCTCTTCCAGCAACTCGCGCAGCATCTCCTCCCATCTCGGGACAAGGACTGAAGTGGGCGCGCGTTGCAATACAACTATAGCCCTCAGCCGTACCGCAGAGGATGGGTGCTCTGCCGAGGCCTATGAGGAAGTGTCATGTGCGGCCGCGGCGCCCGAGACATTCTACTGCTTGCTGCCTGCAAGGTCCTGTGCTCCCATGACGCCCTCCGCAGGCCTGGGTGGTGAACGCAGGCCGCGGGGGGGGGTTATTCTGTTCCTCAGAACAGAGAGTCGAAGAATCCGCATGCGGAGCTGGGGGGGAGGGCAATGTTGACCAAACCGCGCCAGAGTACCACCACGTTTTTTTCTGAGTGTTTCTTGTGTTTGACCCTGCCCTGCCCCTTCCTGAAGTTGTTTCCTCTCTCTCTCTCTCTCTCTTTCAGTCGTGGTGTTGAAGACATGTCTTCTTTTCTGCGGTGGCCTCGGATACTGATTCTTCTGCGTGGCAGATGTTCAGTGTAATTTCTTCTGTGGCTGCCTTGTAAAAGAATTCCTTCCGTGGGGGCCTTGCGCACGGATTCCTTTGTGGCGGCCTTACCTGAAGGTGTCCTTGTTGCGACGGCCTTCGAAACAATGATCGTGTGGCGGATGGCAAGTGTATTCCTTCTGCGGCGGCTTACCAAAACATTCGTTTTGTGGCGTGTTACACATTGAGTCCTTCTGTAGCGGGTTACACTTGAATTCCTCTTGTAGCAGGTTGCATTATGATGTCTCTGCCGTGGTTGATTACACGTAGAATCCTCATGTGGTGGCTTACACCAGGAGGTCCTTGTTTGTGGCCGTCTTACATAAGGAGTCCTCCCGTGGCAGATCACACGTTGACTCCTGTTGTGAGCCTGCCTGTGTGGAAGACTCAGCCCCGCCCCCCCCCCCCAAAAAAAACATCGAAGTCGATGAAAGTTTGAGAAATAGCATATCGCCGGTGGGTCACACTGATTGAAACCTATATGGGGGAAAAAAGCCACACTCCTGGGCTTCGGGATGCCATTATCATGTAAACACAAATGAATACATACAACTTCTTCAATATCCAATGATTTCATGTTTTTGTTGGCCCCCGGGTCACTCCCACAGGGGACCACAAAGCGATGCATCGTGTAATCTGCCTCAAAAAGAACCCTTGTGCCAGGTGACCACAAAAAAGAGTCACTGTGTAATCCGCAACAAAAACACATCAATGTGCACTCGGCTACATCGGGGAGGTTGTTCGGTATTTCTGGCCTCTGGGCGCCATTACCGGGCCTCGGGACAAACCGGTCCTGGGGAAGGGGTCCAGACATTTGGGCTTCGGGGGTCTGGGGTCGAGGTGCAACGCTCACCCGGACCGCCCGGCAAGACTAGGGCGGCCGGAGAGCATCTGGAAGCCAGACGGTGGCAGCATTGGGTGGGTGGGAGCGGCGAGGCGGTCAGGCGGCTCTGTGCAAAGAGCGGGCAGGTCCGCGCTCGTGGCAGCAGGGCCAGAGACGAGCCAGCCAACGGCGTAGGGCCACCAGGGACTCACGGTGAGACCGAGGGCCGCGCTGGGGTGCCCACAGGAGCGTGGCAGCACGGCAAGACCAGAGCGGGCGAGGCGGGCAGAGGGCGAGGCGAGCCGGGGTAAGGCGGCAAGCCAGGGAGAGGGGCGAGAGGAGGCGCCGAACAGAGGCAGACGCAGGCGAGCCCGAGCCCAGCGCCAGGGGAGCGGGCACCCCGCGCTCGAGGCAGGGGCGAGGGCGAGGGCCAGGGCGAGAAAGAGCAGGGGCGAGGGCGAGGGCGAAAAGGAGAAGGGGCGAGGGCGAAAAGGAGAAGGGGCGAGGGAAGGGTCCGATGGGGCGACCACCAGCGCTCGAGGCAGTAGGAGCGAGGGCGAATTCGAGAAGAGGAGGGGCGGACCCTCAGTCACTCACCGCCCAGCAATTCGCCCCCAACGTGACCCGACGGCCCCAGTTTGCCCTCTAGGGTCAAACGAGAGCATCATGACTCCCCAGGGGGGTCTGGGCAGATGCCGGACGGGATCCGGGGACTCCTTTTTTAGCCAACAGTAACGCACTTCGTGGTCTTCGAGTTCCCAGAACTCCATTCTTGGGCATGATTTTGAATGCGCGGAGCCAACTGTATTCCCAGTGGGGGGGGGGGGGGGGCATCGGGGAACATCGAAAAAACACGTGCGGAACACGTAATTACACCCCCCCGACCCGAAATTTGGGTCTTCGGGTCAGGTTGGGGTGGTCTTGTAGGTAGTCAGTCACTGGCCTGGCGGCCCGAAGGATCCGTCCCTCCACTCGTCGAAGGCCATACAAAACGCGTTCTCAGCGTCCGCGGGGCTGGGGCCAGCCGCAGGGTGGGGATGGGCGGGCGGCGTGAAGACCGCGTCCCGTTGCCGCTCCACGTCATGCCGGCCATCGCCGTCGTCAGGAGCGAAAAGGCCGCCGGAGTTGCGCAAGCAGTGGACGCCGTCGAAGCTGCAAATGGCGCCGCGGGTCAGGAGACTGGGAAGAGCCGACGAGCTCAGGCGCAGGAAGCGATGTGTGGCGGCCCGGGGGCTGCGAGGGTCCCCGGAGCCCCGCGGGGTGAGCACCAGCGGGCCCGGCCCAGGCAGCGCTGAAGGGGGAGGGAGACGCGCCTGCGCCGACAGGGCGGCCTCCAGTGCGGCGCTGCTGGCGTGGCGCGGCCGCCTGCGTTGAGCTGTCCGTCCCTGCGGGTTCGCGGGTGTGCACGCCGGTCGTTGAGAGTGGGTATGTTTGGAGTCCTGGATCCCATTCTTTTTCAAGCGCCAAGAATCGATATGTCTTGCTGCGCTGTGTCATTATCTGGGAGGGACTGAACCCAATCTGCTCAATCCGCTTTCCTACTTCATGTTCTGACCTACTTCTTCCGACCAACGGGTACGGGTACTGCGCCGATCCTCTCGGCGGGGGAGCTCAAAAGGTTGGCGTGGAGCAGGGCTCCCCACAGAAGAGACAACGGATCCTCAGGCTGCGCGGGGGGGGCGTAGCATGCCCCAGCCTTTTGGAGAGGAGGGCGGCAGGTCGGGCAGGCGCCCCGCCGCGCCAGGAGGGGAGCAGGCTGGAGGTCGGGAGTGGTCACGGCGAAAGCGCCGCAGCGACAGCGGAGGCGCGCGATGACCCGGCGCACGGGCGCCAAGCCATCGGAAAGCACGTTTGCAGGCAGAGGGCGCACACATCCACACACACACACACACACGCAGACACACGCAGACACACACGCACGCACACACACACACACACAGAGACACACACACACACACACACACACACACACGCACGCACGCACGCACGCACGCACGCACGCACGCACACACACACACACACACACACACACACACACACACACACACACACACGCGCGCGCGCGCGCGCGCCCACACAGTTTTTAGAGTCGGCGGCGGCGCAGAGGATCCTCAGGCGCGGACGGCAGATGGAAGTGCGAATTGCGATCGAGCATTGTCGAATGCATAGCGTGCGAGACGTCGCACACTGTAAAGTACAAACGATAGGTTGCGTGCAAGAGGGACTGTAATCCCAAACGTAGACATGCTCCCCACACATACACACATGCACACGCACACACACACACACACACACACACACACACACACGCACACACACACACACACACATGCACACACACACACACGGTTTCGTCAATTCCACAGGGGAGGGGATGCATTTTTCCTTCGAAGGGCACATTCCAGACATTGCCGATCAAAATAGCCTAGCAAATACCCGCATTTGGTGAGAGAGGTGATTTGAAAGGGGGCTTCCCTGGGGAGCCCTCATATTGCAATTCGGGACGAAAAACTCGTCCCGGGGGGGGGGGGGGGGCCTCGTGTTCCACGGCCCGTCTCCGTCGGGACCCGTTTCTTTCATGTCACGGCCGCTTTGGGCCGTCAGAGGGCGCCCGTTTGGGATCCCACTGGAGGCCGTCTTGGAGCCGTATTGGATATTTGTTGGGCCATCGCAGGGTCTTCTTGGGCCACCTTGGGACCTTCTTGGGTGCCCCGTGGGCCGTCTTGGAGCCCTCGCGGCCCGTCTTGAGGTGACGGCAGCCGGCAAAGACGAGAAATGCGTGAATCATACAAATACCGATCGAAGATTAATGGTTCAGGTTTCTTCAGACCCTGTTGGAGGTCCTCCTGCGGCTCTCTTGGAGGCATCGTGGGCCGCCTTGAAACAATTGTGGGCCGCCTTGGGGCTCTCGTGGGCCGCTGTTGCTGCATCTTTGTTCATCTTGGTTGCCCTGGTTGCCTACCTGGCGCGGACGCGAATCAATTTTATGTGCGAGGGATCGTGGCTCCGGGAGTGGGGGCGAGGCACGCAACAGTCTGCGACTACAGTGGACGCCCATGCCAAGAAACACCCTGCTTGCCTCCAGGGTGCCCTGGGGTTCGACGGTTTTGCCGTGGAAAGCGTGACGTGTCCACACCAAAAATCAATGGACGTCCTGGGGTCTCAGGGTTGGCTTTCTTGTGGAAGGTTTCTTGAGGACTGGCCTCCACTGTAGGGGGAAGGGGGCTCCTTCAAAAGAACAACTACCAAAACCCTACTAGGCAGCACTTGACATCCTACCGCGCCTCAGCGCGCCAGTGGGCGCGTTGGCGGGTTTCATCCCCGCAGCGCACAGAATGTCCACCCTGCTCCAAAGCATCAACCAGCTCCACGAGATGAAGGTCAAGATGGTGTGGGATTCGCCAACCTTCCAGGACGAGGCCCTCATGGCCGCCACGACGACCTACGACCTTGGACGCGACCCTCGCAGCAAACAGCCCATCGCGTACAACTACATCACGCAGCGGAAGCAGAGCGGTCAGATTGGATCGAATCAGTACAGGACTGAGAAGACGCTCTTCGATCAGGGCATCGAGATCCCCACCACGAAGCGGTGGCAGATCTCCAATCGCTACCGCGGACTCCAGTGCGACGGCATACACACCGACATGCGCGCCAGGGATCACCTGTTCTACGACCTGCCGTGCCCCATGGGCCAGCAGAAGTACGGCAAGTCCAACTACTGCACTTGGGTGGAGCCGTTCAAGACAGAGCTGCGTGGCGCCTGCCCGGAGGCCTCAGGGCTGGACGACCTGGTGCTGCAGAGCGGGCTCTACCAGATGTGCGCTGCGCACGAGCAGCCGTTCTGCTACGCGTACACCGAGCACATCCGCTGAGGTGTTACGCCTCGGCCGGCACACTCGAAGTTTATAAGTGACGCATATCCGCGTCGATTCCCCCTCTTCTCTCCTCGTCATCGTCCTCCCCATTAGCCCCTTAGTTGTTCGGCTCGCGGGCTCTGCGGACCCGTAGCTACATGGTTCTGTGGCCATTGCCGAAGGACGTGCATCCGCTTTTGTATATTCTGCGGACAACAAAGAGCAACACGTGTCGATCCGGCCCACTACGTCCAGGGTGCCTGCTCTAGATCATGATCAGCCTCGGCGGGCGCTCGCAGATTCTGGCCGCTGCATCTCCTTCTTAGTATTATTATTAGTAGTAGTATTCTTTTCACGTGTATCCCGCGTATATTCTCCGCCCGCACATCTCCTTTTCCCCCCTGATTTCTTCTCCTTCCCCGCGTTCCTCCTTCCCCGTCTCCACGTCCTTCGTCCCCCGTTCAATGTCCCTCGCCTTCCCTCTGACGCTCTATTCTTATTTTTACGATTCGCATTATTTGTTTTCTTACTATTGTGAGTATTATTATCAGCATTATTCTTAGTATATCACTGTTATTATGCAGATTCCCCCCCTCTCTCTAGACCTCCCTCCCGCGATTTCCTGTGTGTGTTTTTGCTTCGTGCTCTCTCTCTCTCTCTCTCTCTCTTTCTCCCCCTCTCTCTTTCTCCCCCCCTCTCTCTCTCTCTTTCTGTCTGTGTGTCTCTCTCTTTCTCTCTCTCTCTTTCTCTCTGCCTATCTATCTATCTACCTGTCTGCCGCTGCATAGGTACAGTTCCAACGCGCACACACACACACACTCTCTCTCTCTCTCTCTCTCTCCCTCTCTCCACGAGATCTTCAATTCACGCGTCCCGACCCCCAGGGCCCCGGCCTCCGCGTCGACGACATCTCGGCCAGTCCCGGTGTGCCGCCCTCCCGGATCCTCCGGGCGGCCCCGGGAGAGCCTGGGCGCGCTCTCCCGGGGCCTCCCCGCAGGCAGCCCCCCACGGGCCTCGGGCCGGCCCTGAATCCCCCCTTGTGGCAGCCCAGAGGGATCCGAGGCCGCCCACGACAGCGCCCCCACGGCTGCACGGTTTCCCCCGGGGCCGCCGTCAACCCGAGGAGGAGGAGGAGGAGGAGGAGGAGGAGGAGGAGGAGGAGAAGGAGGGGGCGGGGGAGGAGGAGGAAGGAGGGGGAGGAGGAGGAAGGAGGGGGAGGAGGAGCTCGGAGGGGGAGGAGGAGCTCGGAGGGGGGGGGAGGAGGAGCAGGAGGAGGAGGAGGAGGAGGAGGAGGAGGAGGACGTGCCGCCTAAGCCCTTCAGAGAAACCCTCCACCCACGGCTCAAGAGGCTCCCACGAGCACCCGTCCAAGAGAGCTCCGAGGAAGGCCGAGAGAGACCGAAATCTTCCAAAAACCTTGGGAAGACCCGTGTTTTTGGCGTTCTCGCATTTTCGATTCCGATACGCTTCCGAGGTTTGCGCGTGACCCCAAGGGCGTCCCAAGATGCTCCCAAGAGGCGTCCCGAGCGCACTCAAGGAGCCTCAAGAGGCCACAAGAGACTCACAAGACGCCCGAAGGAGCACCAACGAGGCTTCAAAGACGCTCTCAAGAGGCTCCGAAGAGCCCTCAGGAGGCGCCCAAGAGGCTCCCGAAAGGCTCACTAAGGCCCAAGAGCCCCCAAGAGGCCCCCAAGAAACTCCAAGAGGGTCCAAGAGGCGCCCTCAAGAGGCTTAAAGAATGCGATCAAGAAGGCCTTCAAGGTGCTTCAGAGAGCCCCCGGGAGATATCCACGAGCCATCCAAGATTTCGGCGGACTCGGGGGAGGCGACTTCTCTCCTCTTCCCTCCCCCAGTGGTTCTCCAGCCTCGGGCTGCTTTCCAGCAGCTGCGCCTCGCCGTGGGCGTTCCGGGGTGTCTGGGTCGTTCCGAACGGCCGCCAGACATCCGAGCCATGACTCGAAAGCAAGCGGGCAACGTCAGAAGTGGGATATCATAGGCTCATAGGCTCAAGGGAGGACGCATCGACGCCCAATCGAGGCCCCAAACACTGCCCAAGAGGGCTCCAAGGAAGCCCTCGAGAGGCCATTTAAAAAGATACGAAAAAACTGAGGAAGCGGATAGTGTTTGCCTTCTCGCTTTCTCGCCTCCGATACGAGTTCGAGGCTGCCGCATGGCCTGCACGAGGGCCCCAAAATGGCCTCAAAAAGCGCCTCCCGGGAGGCCCCGAGAGGCCGCCGAGACGCCCAAAGAGGCACCCACGAGGCCCCAAAGAAGCCCCCACGAGGCTCCGACGAGGCCCCGGGAGGCCCAGAGGCACCCCGGAGGTCCTTGAGTGCCCCAAGAGGCCCCCAAGGGGCCCCAGAAGCTCCAGGAGGCGCCCCCGAGAGGCTCCAAGAAAGCTCTCAAGGCGCCTCCAAGAGGGCCCCAGGGGTCTCCCAGGGGATGCCTCCCAGAGCGGGAGCAGAGGGATTGCGGAGTAGGGGGAGGAGGAGGAGAAAAAGGAGGACGGAGAGGTCGAACGAGGAGGCGAGTGCGGAGGTGGCGGCCCCTCCCTCCTCGTCCCTCCCTCCTCTTTCATTAGCCTCTCCTCCTCCCTCTTCCACGCTCCGCCTTTGTCCCTCCCCCCTTCCCCATCTCGCCTTCACTTCCCCCCCCCTCCGGTCCCTCCTCCGGCCTCCCTCGCCCAGCTTCCCGCCTCACTAGTGGAAGGGGGCAACTCGGAAAACAGAGAAGTATCACACGTTCTTTTTGTCAGAAGTTCCTCCCCTCGCGCGTGCGCTAGAAGGCCTTTCCGTCTCCCCCATCCCTCGCCTTCCGTTCCCCATTCTCTCTCTATCGGTTCCTCTCTCTCTTCATCTCTATCTCTTTCTTCATCACTCTCTCCCCCTCCCTCTTCCCCGCTCCGCTATGTTCGTTCCTCCCTCCTACTCCTACTCCTCATCTCCCCGACACTCCTTACCCCCTTCCCCTCCCTATCTCCCTCTTGCGCCCCGCTGACCGTCTCGCTGATGGAAAAGGGGGCCAACTTGAAACATCTTGATTATCCCACATGTTTTTCGAGTAGCCCCACTCGTGCGTGCACTAGAATGCTCTAGGCCTCCTAAATGGGGTCGGAGGGTCACGCCGCATCGCCGATGCGTCGGCGATGCAGCTAGATGTGCAGCCCGATGTGCTTCATTCTCATCGTCATCGTGATCATCAGCATCGCCATCGTCATCATCTGCATCATCATCATCATCATCATCATCATCATCATCATCATCATCATCATCATCATCATCATCATCGTCATCGTCATCGTCATCGCCATCGCCATCGCCATCGCCATCATCATCAACATCATCATAATCATCGTCAGCGTCAGGATCACCCCCATCATCGTCATCATTGTTATCATAGGCATCGTCGTCATCATCAGTAGTATCACCAAGGCCCCAGTGCCAGGGTGCGCATGGGGGCCTCGGGCCATTTCGCCGCAGCCATTCACACGCTTCGCGGCCCTACAGGAAGCTCCACCGAAGGCCCCAGTGGCAGGGTCCGCATGGCGGCCTCGGGCCATTTCGGAACATCCCTCACACGCTTCGCGACCCCATAGGGAGCTCCGCCGAAGGCTCCTGGGACTTCCTGGGTCTTCCTGGGGCTGGGGGCATTTGATAGACCTCAGAGGGCAGCCTGGGGCCCTCGAGTGCGAGCGACTGCCTGACGGACTTGCGGTGGTTTCGCAGCCTCCAGAGACCTCTTGGGACGTCTTGGGCGTCCAGGGACATCTGAGAAATCCGAACGATGCGACGCGTCGAAGCTCCAGTCTCGGCAAAACCCCAGGGTCAGTCTTGGCGATGACGGGGTCACTCAGTCTCCCTGGATCGGTGGATTGGTCGCCGGTTTCTTCGGTCGGGGGCGTCATCCTTTTCGGTTGCTGATCCTAAGTAATTGTATGCGTGCAAATCGACGGCGAGAACAGAGGGAAGCAAGAGCTGGCGGGCCTTCTCGGAACGCTCAGAAGTCCTCCGACCGTCGGAGTGGTTTTCTAGGCCTTCCCCGACGACAGAGATGGCTTCTCAGAAGGCGCAAGGGCTTCTGAGATGCCCCGCCGCCTCCTCGGAAGGCCTGCCCCCTCTCACCTCCCCTCTGGCCCAACCTCCCGGTGCACCGTGTGCCAGAAGCAGCTTCACGATCGAACCTGGCTTGCACATGTGCTCGAGCGTGCACGTCCCGAGCACGCGAGGGCGGTGTGCCTCGCCGGGGGGCCCAGCCTTCGAGGAGGAGAGGGCCGGAGACCGAGCAGGGCGGCTCTTGCGCTGTGCCTCGGCTGTGCGCGAGAGTGACCCTTTGGCAGAGTGACCTCTCGTGCGGGCTCACCGGGGTCCCCCCAATCGCTGAGCGCGATGCGATAGAGGTTGCTCCCGCGCCTGGACTTGGCCACCTTGCGCCCCCTTGCTCCGCGCACTGAAGGTCGGTCTTGTCCAGGGTCACTCTTGCGTGTAGCCCGAGTGCTTGGGAAGTTGTTGCCGTTCCATTTGCTGCTCCAAGGACTTTGCCCTTTTCCGTTCGAGTCAACTTCGTAGATTTAGTCCATTTGGATTCCTTCTCTCATATTCCCTCCTCATCCCCACGATCGTGTTCTTTATATTGTGCGCGCCGCTTCGCGGGGGGGCACGGCTGGACAAGCGTTCCGTCCGCTTGTTGGCCGTATTGGGGGGCTCTTAGGGTTGATTTTTAGTTGCCTTGGGTGTATCCTGTGCCGTCTTGGGGCCCTCATTTTGGTCGTCTTTAGCCCTCCTGCTCCGTCTTGGAGCCTTCGTCAGCAGTCTGGAGCATCTCTGGGTGCCTTCTGGGAGTGCTCTGGGGCCCTCTTGGGTCGTCTTGGGCCTCTCGTGGGGACCGTCTTGGCCCCTTCTTGGAGCCCTGTTTGAGCCCTTGCGGGCCGTCTTGGAACGATCTTGGGGGCCTCAGTGGCCGTCTTGGACGTTATTACGACCGAAAAAGAGAATATGCCAAAAATAAGCAAAACCCCAAGGAACATCAATATGCTTTGCCTCGTGGGGAGCCGTTGGGGTACCTTGTGGCCTTCTTGAGCCGTCCTGGCACCCGTCTTCGCCGTCTTGGGTGTCTATTCGTGCTTTCTTGGGTCCTGGGCTGTATCGGGGCCATCTTGGGGCCGTTTTGGGGTGGATACGGCGATGGGATTGCAGATGCGGGAAGGGATAGGCAGATGCGGAACGGGTCGGACAGCGCTTCGCGGGGGACACGGCTGGACAAGCGTTCTGTCCGTTCTTGGGTTTGGGAACGTCGTGGTGGTCTTTTGGGACCGTTGAGGTTTTTTGGATGCCTTCTGCGCCGTCTTTGGGCTGTCTTGGCCCCCTCTGGGCCGTCTTCGGAGTCTCTTGGAGCTGTCCTTGCGCGGTATGGGCGCTTTTGAGGCTCTATGTGGCCACCTTGGGGGCCTTCTTAGCCGTCTGTCAAGTCTCATGAGGCCGTCGTGTGGCCGTCTTAAGGGGCCTTCTGAGGCCGTCTTGGATCACTTGGGAGGCCATCTACGGGTCTTCTTCGGTCGTCATGAGGCCATTTTGGATGATTACTGAGCAACGCGGGCAGTCTTGTTGGGGAAGTCCTGCATTCATCCAGGGCCGCCCATCAGATGTCCCAAATCTAGAGGCAATTCCGTGCTTGGGTTTCTTCTGGCCGTATTGGGGGGTCCTCTTGTGGTCTTCTTGGGCCGTGTTTGGGTGCCTCTTGGACCGCATTGAGGCCATGTCGGGCCGTCTTGGGGCCCGATTGGGCCGTCGTGTATGCATCGTGGGCCATCTCGGCGGCCGTGGTGGCCCGCCCCGGCCGCTTATGAGCTTGGGAACCGCGGACGACTTGTTTGTTACGGAGGATCGTAGCCTCGGGAGCAGCCATCAATGCTTTTTCAAGCTACCGTGGCCTCGGCATCGCAGGTCCACAGTTTCTCATCGGGGATCGTGGCCTCGGGGCGGGGGGCGGTGCACGCGGAACCCGGCTACGAGGCGGGGGGGGCTTCTCAAAGATCACAGAAGTCCTACCGGGTAGCACTTGGCAGCATGTCACGCCTCAGCGTGCCAGGGGGCACGGTGGCGGATCTTTCTCCTCCTCATCCGCCTTCTGTCCGTCGCCGTTTCCGCTCTACGCCTCCGTTCTCTTAGGGCTCGAGGGGCCAGGCTGGACTGGGGGGGGCATGGCGTTGCCGCTGATCCTGGACGTCGACACTGGCGTGGACGACGCCCTAGCGTTGCTTCTTGCGCTGAGGTGCTCCCAGGCACAGGTGCTGGAGGCTGCCAACTGTCCACCTCCACCGAGATCCTCCTCCTTTCTCTCCTACTACTGACCCTCCTTCCCGGCAGGAAAATCCGGGGCCCAGAATTGGTGTACATCTGTGGTTGTGCCCGAAGGCTGTGCCCGCTGATCCCAGGCACAGGTCGGGCTTGGCCAGCATTATCGTCGGTGGAAAGTTTGCGTCATCTTGAGGTGCTGGCGGTCACCTGCGTTCACGGCAACACGGACGTCGACCAGGTGACCAGGGGGAGCGATGAATTGTTTGATCGATTGGTTTTCAGCGGCCGGGCTCCTTCTTCTCATCTTGCCTCATCTTCATCTTGCCGCCTCTTGCCTCCTCCTTGTTCCCTCCCACTCCCCCCGCTCCCATTCTTCCTCCTTCTCCTCTGCTTCCTCCTCCTTCTTCCTCGTCTTCCTCCTCGTCCTCCTCCCCCTCCTCCTCCTCATCCTCATCCTCATCCTGATCATCCTCTCGGGGGCGTCAATGGGAGGGGTGAGGACGAGGTGGGCGTGGATGCCATGGCAGAGGACACGAAATCTCCCAGATTCCAAGGCCCCCCATATATTATTTCAATACGTTTCCTGGGCCCCCCTCGTCCGCGCGTCTGCCTCGAGCCACGATGCGACAATCCCCCTCTTCTTGGCCCCCCTCTCCGGAGCACCAGTCCCTCCTCTTCTTCTCCTCTTTTTCCTCCTCCTCCTCCTTTTCTTCCTCCTCCTCCTCCTTGTCCTCCTCCTCCTCCTCCTCCTCCTCATCATCATCATCCTCCTCTTCCTCCTCCTCCTCCTCCTCCTCCTCCTCCTCCTCCTCCTCCTCCTCCTCCTCTCCTCCTCCTCCTCCTCCTCCTCCTCCTCCTCCCGTAGCCATTTTGGCTCAAGATGCTTGCACTGCTGGGCTCCGCGCCCTCGTGCCAAAACGGAAGCTGCTGGACCGTAGCAGCGCGAGGATTGTTCAGTCCGACACCTGTTTCTGGCCTCATCCGCGGGAGTTGGGCCCCCGCTTCAGTGTGTGTTGGCCTTCACTGCGGGAGTTGGGCCCCCGCTAGCAGGTCATGTCGTGGCGGTCGCGTGCCCCCTGGTACCAAGGGCGCGGAGGTCGCAAGCGTGGCTACGGCGGCGCATGGGGTCGTGAAGCCCAGCGTCGAGATACCTACTCAGTGTGCGGTGCCTGTGGGCACTGGGAGTTCGACAAGTACGGCAACTGGAGTTGCAGTAAGTGCGGTGGCTGCTATCTTGACGTCGGAGAGCCTGCTGCTAAGGACGCTGGTGGCCGTGATGCTGCTGGCGATCTCGAGTGGCTGGCGGCCAAGTACCCGCACTTGGCAGGGGCGCTCGGGGAGCTTGGCGCGGCGGCCGCGGCGGAGCCGCACGCGCCACCTGCCCCCCCGCCTGAACCTGCCACTGAGAACGAGATGGAGAAGCTCGTGGCTGCGAAGCGTACTGCCTTGGCGAAGGCGGTCGAGGTGCAGTCGCGAGCTGAACGGATTGCTCAGGGCGACGTGGAAGCTCGGCTGGCGGCTGTGGTTCGCCATCGGGAAGCTCTTCATGCTGCTGAGACGCAACATCGTGAGGCGGTGCAGGTGCTGCAAGCCAAACAGGTCCTGCTGCGTGAGGCTACGTTGGCGAAGGATGGCTTCGTGGAGGCTGACTTCCGACGCCTACAGCGTGAGGAGGAGGACCGTGTTCGAGGCGAGGCCGCTCGCGCTCTGTACGAAGCGCAGGCGGCTATGGCGGCTGGCGCGGCGCGTGGCGCTGGTGCTGCTGGCGGCGCTGGGGTTGCTCCTGGCGGTGGCGCTGGCGGCGCGGCGGGCGCTCCTCCTGTCGCAGGCGGCGGCGGTCCAGGAGGCGCTGCGCCTGCTGCCCCCGTGGGTACCCATGCCGCTGGCGTGGATGGCGGCGTGGCGGCTGGCGCGGGTGCGCCGCAGGCGGTGCTTCAGCTTCCTAATCTGGTTCAGCTTGATGAAGAGGGTCTGGCGCGCTGGTGTGCGGAGCATCGTCAGCGGCTGGAGTTTTGGCAGGAGCTCCAGCGGATCTACGTCAGCGCGGTCAAGGAGGACGACGCCGATTCCGAGATGGCTTCAGAGTATGGTGATGCTCAGCGTGATGAGTTGGAGTCTCTGCGCAAGCGGGCACGTGAAGGGCCCCTCGAAGCTACACAGCAAGATCGTATGGAGAAGCTCTTGGTCAAGTCCGCCAATTGCAAAGCGGTCAAGCGGCTGCGAACTATCCGCGAGGACACGGCCTCGAGTTTTGGCAGAGTGCTTCAGCAGGCGGCCCCTGCCGGCGGCGTGGCCCAAGTCCCTGCCCCTGCAGATGGTGTCGACGACGGACTACGTGAGGCGGCGGCGGCTGCTGATGGTGAGGCCCCTGTTGCGCAAGCCCGTTTTTAACAGGCACACTGGTGGTCACGAGGCGGCCACCAGTATCGATTTCCTTTTCTGTAATATCACCTCGTGGAACGAGGTTGCCGTCTCGTTCGCTTCCAGCGTGCGAGCCAGTTGTGACGGTTTCTTCTTTGCCGAGCATCACCTGGATTGTGATCGGGCGAAACTGGCGAAGAGGCGAGCGCACCAGCTGAAATGGCGACCCCATTTCATTCCTGCTACGCCCTCCCCAGGGGGTGGAACCCATGGTGGGGCGGGGGCCGTTGTGTCTCGGGGATTGTCGTTTCAACGTTTTTTGCATTTAGACGGTCCAGTGCAGGACCATGGCTCTGGAAGCCATTGGATGTTTCTTGAGTTACGCACCAAAAAAGCGGCGATCGCTGTGGGCGTTGTTTATTTGGCGTCGGGCCTGGGAGTCTGTGGAGAGAATGTGAACAGATTGCGAGGTGTCTCGGAGTTTCTGGGAACGTTGTCGGTTCCGTGGATTTTGATGGGCGATTTCAATGTCTCAGCTGGTGATCTCGATCTTTCGGGCTTCCCACGACTTGCGCGAGGGCGAGTGCTGGCCCCGTCGCTGGTGGAGTTCACCTGCACGCAGGGGCGCGGCTCCCTGATCGATTACGTGGTCGCTTCGGAGGATATTGCCAGCTACGTGCGAGTATCTAAGTATACACCGTCACCATTTAAGACACATGCGTGTTTGAAGGTTTCGTTGGGCCATGGGGCGGTTGAACAGACGTTGTGGAAGCGTGTCAAACCTCCTCCTTTTCCTGATTGTGCTGGTCCTGATTTACCCTGGGAAGTTTTGTTGACGCAGGTGTCAGACGATGGTGACTTGGAGGTTCCGTTTTATTTTGAAGATAACTTCTTACCCCATGTTCATGATCATCTTTCTCCTGCTCTCTCTCGTCAGTACCGTATTTGGAGCCGAGCTACCGAATTGATGTTTCTATCTCGCGCTTGTGCGATGCAGTTGCTGCCTTGCGAGAGTAGTGTGCGCGGAGGTTACCCGAGTTTTCGACGTGCCAAGATTGGACGTAGAGGTTTCTGTGGTCAGAGTTTCCAATCCCCTACGCTGTGTTTCTGGGCTCATGTTTCTCAGACCTTGTGGGAGTTTCGTCTGTGTAAGGCTCGGAAGTCTTGGGATAATATGCATTGGGCTGGTCGCGTGTTGCACGTTTTGTCGGGTCAAGTCCACGCGCATTGCCTCCCTGGGCTTGTGCACCCCGTCGAGTGGTGGATAGCTCAGCTGGCCGCCGTCCCGTCGCCGGTCGATGGACTGAATCTTCTTAGTGATGCGGTCTCTCACGCGGTCGGCCAGGCTTGGAATGATGCTCGCGCTCTGTCTAAGGAGAAGATGAAGCAGTGGCTTCTTAAGGCCTTGCCGCGTGGTGCCAAGAGGGTTCACTCTTGGCTCAAATATGATCAGGGGGCTGACCTCGAGCATTTGGTTACTCCCTCGGAGGTGAAGCAATTGCCCGAGGAAATGATGCAGTATCGTCAGGATTTTTGGAGCGCGTGTTGGACTGCTCCTTGGGAGCAGCGCGAGGCCCTCTCGGGAGTTTTGGATGTGGTTCGCCGCATGGCTCTGGCGGCCGTTGGTGATCTCGAGCCGTTGACCCCCTGTGCGGTGTCCAGAGCTGCGCGGATGTTCAAGGCTGACACTGCTGTGGGCATTGACTGCTGGCCTCCGCGGATTTTGGCGTCCCTCCCTGGGGCTGCCGTTGGGGCCTACGCGGATCTCCTCAATCAGTGCGAAGCTTGTATGATGTGGCCCACGCAGGTGATGATGGGCATCATCGCTCTGTTACCTAAGGCGGCTGATGCGGAGCGCCCTGTTTGCAAATGCCCGTCGTTGTATAGGGTCTATTGTCGTGCGCGTGGCCGTGACATTGATGAGTGGTCTCGGGAGCGCGAAAGCTTTTGGGATACCGCGGCTAGGGGCTCTTCGGCGTTGCAGGCCGCGTTGTTGCGAGAGATCGGCCATGAGACTGCTAGATATATTGGGGAGCTTTCGGTTGGGCTGTATTGGGACCTCAGTAAGTTTTTTGATACGGTGGACCCTCTCCGCCTGGCTGGATTCGCCTTGCAGATGTCTTATCCCGCTCATTTGCTGTATTTAGGTATCTTGATGCATGAGGCCCCGCGTATTTTGGAGGTCAACGGCTTCGTGTCCGACGTGATGCCCACTGGTCGTGGGGTGCTTCCTGGGTGTGTGCAATCTATGCCTTGGGTTAAAATCTACTTGTATGATCTGTTGGATTTCGCACACGCCCAGTATTTTCCTGTTGTCACTCTGGCGCACGTCGATGACATTACCCAGACGCAGCAGGGTTCTTGGAGTGAGATTGTCTCGCGCATCGTGCCAGCCGCAGTTCATGTGTGTCATCAGCTTGAGCAAGCTGGCACTACTATTTCCAGTAAGAGTACTTTCGTGTGTTCAGATCGAGCTTTGCAAGAACATATTGAGGGTTGTTTCCGCGCTGCACAGCTTCCTATTCGTGTTGGGGAAGCGGTGCGCGACCTGGGGGTCATGACTACTGCAGGGCGTCGACGTTGTGTGAGTAAGTTGAGACAGCGACGTGCCGTTGCGTATAAGAAAGCTGCGAAAGTGAGGTGTCTGACTTGTTTTAGCCGGCAGAGCTAGGAAGCTCTATAAGCTTGCGGCGTTGGCGGTTGGATCCTGGGGCCATGAAGTGTTGGGTCTTTCGCCGTCGCAGGTCCAAAGCATGAGGAGTCAGGCCGCTACGTGTTCTGGTTGGTGGAGTCCTGGGTCCTGTACGACTACCGTTCTGAGTTTGGTTAGCCCTGCTAAGGATGACCCCCAGTTTAGGTTGCGGTACGAACAACTCAATGCCTTTGCGTCAGCGTGGAGTGGGATGGAACATAAACAACGTATGCGCGTGGCCCGTGTGTGGAAGCAGGTGTTGGCTAAATTCGAGTGCACTCAGTACCGTTGGCAAGTCGTGCGAGGTCCGATTGCGGCTACGCTTGCGGTGCTACTTGATTTGCGATGGGATCCTGTTTCTCCAGTCTGCTGGCGTGTTGGCACAGTTACATTGCGGGTGACTGATGCAGATTTCCCTGCCCATCTTTGGGACCTTTTGTTCGATGCATGCCAGTCGCTTTCGTGGCAAGCGGCAGCGGGTCATTATATGGGTACAGGGGTGGAACGAGGAGTTGATTTTACTGTGTTGTATCGTATGCTACGTCATCAGGAAAGGAATGGTGAGGCGGAGGCTGCAGGAATGGTACGTAATCTTGTCGCTGGTGGCTACTGGGCGGAGTCCAGACTTTACGATGCGGGATACCGCTCGAGTTCAGGTGGAACCTGTACACGTTGCGGGGCCTCAGCAGAGACCCCTTTCCATCGCTTTTGGGACTGCTCCTGCAATCGGCTTGTGCCTGATGCGGTCTTGGATCGCACCGATTGTTTGCGCGATCGGGTTTTAGCGGAGCCTGAGCTGTCGTGTTTGTGGTTTCGAGGCTTGGTCCCGAAGGCTCTCACGCGTGGCCATTTGCCTCCGCCTGTTTCGCAGGTGTGGGAGTGGGGCCGACTGATCGGAGGAGGTGTGATCGGTGGAGGAGTGTGGGGAATAGATGGATCTGGGGGGAAGTTCACTAAGGACTGGCGGCTTCGCCGCTGTGGCTGGGCGTGTGTCCACTTAGGTTCATCTGGCCTCTTCGACTCCCTCCTCATGGGCACCCTCCCTACCAAGAAGCAGTCCTCTCCTCGTGCGGAGTTGTTTGCTCTCATTATGCTGGCACGTCGTACTACGGGGCATTGCCGTGTGTACTGTGATTATTTGCGGGTAGTTCAAGGGTCACGTCGCCCATTATGTGGCAAACGTGGGTCTTCGATGCTGGATCTTTGGGTGCAATTTCATGATGTTATGTTCGCTAGAGGGGGGTCTATCCAAGCGTTGTGGACGAAATTGCATTCGACCCAGGCCCAACGCCAAAATATGTTTTTGAGTGATGTAGAAGTGTATTTGAACAAGGCTGCTGATTTCTTTGCCGATGCTGCTGCTGACAGGGCCCAGATCCCCGAGGATTTAGTTGACCGAACCCGTCGGGCCGACAAACTTGCGTTTGATGTGTTGTCGCGGTTGTTGGCGGTCCAGCGCGAGGTGCTTTTCTCGGGAGGTCGTGAGACTTCGGAACGGGCTCCTAGGCGGCAGCGCGGACAGCAGACCAGTTGCGTTGTGAGGTTGTGTCGCTTGCGCGATAGTGGTCACTCTCCTGAGGTGCGTTTGGCGCCTCTCAAGTGTTCTCGATGTGCGCGGGGCTTCCCTTTGAAAGGCAAGCTGGCGGATTTTTGGCCTGATCCCTGCAAGCCTCGCTGTGAACTGCAGCAGCGGATTCAGTGTTTTCCTCCTCGCGTCGCCCAGGCCTCAGGGGTGGAAGATCCGCCGCCTGATGATCTGGCTGCTGTTCAGGGGTGTGGAACACCCCTGGACCACCCAATGTCGGAGTTTTGTTCGCCCACGCATCAGTTGGCCGTGTTTCGAGGGGTTTTGCATTGCGAGGTATGTGGTGGTTTTTGCACAGTGAACCCCCCTCGCATTCTGAGCAGGGCTTGTGATCGGCCTTCGTCCACTGGGAAGGAGGTTTTGTCGAGGATCTCCCGCGGGCTTCCCCC